>JAKCPI010028468.1:0-18952 GCA_023213315.1 Euborellia annulipes | reverse complement strand
CAGTGGCGTATTCAGGGGGGCCCAGGGGGGCCGGGCCCCCCAAAGCCTTCTCCAAAACAAAAAAATACCTATTGTTTTCCCCTAATGATATTTTTTTTTTTTAAATAAATATTTTATTAACTCTCATAAATTCTAAAATCTAACAAAAAACTTATAAATAATTGAAAAAATCTCTAATATTTACGAATTTTGTATTAAAATTATTTTTTATTTCAAGAAAAAAAAATTTTTTTATTTGTTTTTTATTTATAATTTATCTAAAAAAAATTTCTCCACTTTAAGTTGCTTGGTGAAGGGGGGGGTGGGGTTCATAAAACTTTTGGGCCCCCCCAAGCAGAAATCCTGGCTACGCTACTGTGTAGAATGGGTGGTTGAATCATATTTGGAATAAGAAAAGTAAACATACCTTTTAAACCCTTCCTTTGTTGTTCATATCGCTGTCTTTTTTATTTAAATATGTTTATTACTTAGATTATATCCGTTTATTTTAATTATAACACATATTCAAGCACTATTCAAGCCAGCAGAGGCCCACTTGTCACTTGTGAGATGTTTCACCTTTGTTGATTATCCTAAATAATGTTTTGAATCATTATATGAAACAAAATAGATATTTTTATTTGTTATTTACCTGAGATAAAGTGTTTAAAGTGTATTTGAACTTCCTTTTAGTCAAATTTCTTGTTTTTTATTGAGCATAACCTCTGACACTGACAGTTGATTCAACTTATTTTATGTTTAAAATTTAATTCTGTAAAGAATCTGTACTTCTCTTGATATCCTTTACGAGCACAATTGATAATATAACAAAATTTTGGCATCTTTGAGTATTTGGAGAGCCTAAATAACTCAAAAACAAACATTTTCATATAAATCCCTATCTAAATGCATTGAAGTTTGTCCTTCAACTTGGAATTTCATGTTGGGGTAGGTAAGTTATCAAAATGACCTATGGAATATAAAAAATATGGCCTTTGTAACAGGAGTGAACAGGAGAATAGAATAGTAGAGGAGTGTGTTGGCGCTAAAAAAAAAAATAACCTCCTCTCTGTTTTTGATCTCCGGGTATAAATAATCATTGGAAAATCATATAAATTGAAAAATCTTTATAATTGGATCTCTGAAAATATCTGATTTGTGCTGCACTCTTGTGGAAACTTTAAAAACTATACTTAATTCAAAAAGTCTCCACAGGGTCGCAGCACTAATCAACCTGAGATATCATCTTAATTTATATGATAAATTATACCCGGAGATCAAAACAGAGAGGAGGTTTGTTTGTTTTTAGCGCCAACACACTCCTCTACTATTCTATTCTCCTGTTCAGTCCTGTTACAAAAACAAACAATGTAATAATAATTATTTTAATATTCTTCATATGTTTTAATTTTATTTGTATTAAAAATATGATTTGATTGATCTTTGTAAGAAGAGTGAACAGGAGAATAGAATAGTAAAGGAGTGTATTGGCGCCAAAAAAAATAACCTCCCCTCTCTTTTGATCTCCGGGTATAATCATTGGTCGTTTATAATTGAATAAAATGTCTGATTTGTGCTGCACTCTTGTGGAAATTTTAAAAACTATACTTATAATTCAAAAAGTCTCCACAGGGTCGCAGCACTAATCAACCTGAGATATATCCTCTTGATTTAAATGATAAATTATACCCGGAGATCAAAAACAGAGAGGAGGTTATTTTTTTTTTGGCGCCAACACACTCCTCTACTATTCTATTCTCCTGTTCACTCCTGCTACCATATTTTTAATACAAATTTATTAAAAATTAAAATTAAAAAGTATGAAGAATATTATTAATTAATAATCATTATATAAATATTAACAATTAATTAATTAAATTTGTTATATATAGTCTTATAGTCAAAATACATTAAAAAATATTATATTTTCTAAATTAAGTACAAATTTCAAGATCAATTACTCCACAGATTAATTACTATTATAATACTAAAAAACGAAATTCGTGGCGGCGTAATCATCTAAAAAATTTTATATTTTCTAAAAAGTAAAATTAAATTTCAAGGAATTGAAAATCTGAAACTAAATAGGCCTATATCAAGGGCCGATACAAGGGGAGGGGGAAGAGTAAAGGAGGTAATTACCTCCCTCGAGATTTGAGAAAAATAATTTTTTTTTTTTTGGGAATTAAATTTTATTTTGAATATAAATCGACACAACCAAATACACGTTAATTACAGAAAAATCAATAAACAACTAATAATAACAAAGTCCCAACAATCCCCCTTTGATCCATCTCCCTTATCCCATGACGTCACCATCTCTTCTCTCTTCTTACAGTTGGTAAATAAAAACCATAACTAGGTCGGTCTCCTTTGTTTTGCGCCCGTGGCGGGCGCCTGTTTTGATACGCCCTCGTTACGACCCTGTCGAAAGGTCTCAATAAATTGTTAGATAATCGGAGGCTTTAATTGTTTGGCTGCTCCTGTCTTTCTCCTGTTATACTAGTGCACCTCCACCATGGGGGGACAGCTCTATGGGAAGAATGTTTATAAGTTTTTAGTTGTCTGATATGTGGCTAGATGGCAATACTAGACTAGTTAAAAATTTATCCTGTAGAGTTCGTTCCATTCGCCAACAATATAACATTTTTTCATGAGTTTAAATAAACAAATAAAAAAAAAACATTATAAATTTGAATATAATAAAATTGTAACGTGCCCTACTCAATTATACACCCGCAATTATTGCCCTTCGCATTCTATATGCTTTACGTATTTTTAAAATGGGAAAGAAAGAAGTAAGTTCTTAATTATTTCATTTTTTTTTTTTTTTTTTATATGTGACCGTCCACAATGGGGTTTTTTAATTACCCCCTCCCAAAAAAAAAAAAAAACAGTGGGGAACCCTGAAAAATATTCGATTCATCAGAATCAATGTATTTTATATAAAAAATTTGAAAAAAAAAAAAAACAAGACTTTAAACTCATTTTTCTCAAAACTAATATATAATCGTAATCCAGTTTCGATGCATTGTCAAGGGATGCTTTACAAAATACTTGCCTGAAAAGATATGGGGTAAATTATTTTGTTTTCCTGCAAAAGAAACGCTTCTCCGCCAGTGTCTTCAAAATCTAGATCTAAACGAATTAATTTCATTTACTGCAAGACAGATTAATAACAGAAGATATAGGGTTTGCCAACGGCATTTCAATGACACCCAATTCCAAAATAATTTACAACTTAAGCTTCTCAAGCAAGTTATTCCTCCACCGATTTGTTGTTACACTGTGCAAGAAGAAAAAATACACGCAACATCCAAGCCAAACAATCTACTGGGAGTTAATTTTTTTTTATTCGGTGAAACCTCCTAATTTTCTAAACAAAATAATAAAAATTTTTTTGCCAATTTACTTGTAGATTTCTTGCACCCTTCAAATAAAGGAATAATTAAAGAGGAGAAAAATCTAGACTACATAGATGACAATGTCCAAGAAGAGGAAGAGGCAACACTGAAAACATCCACGCCCAGCCTTTGCAGATTAATTATAATTTTTTTACAATTTTCAATAAATTTTTTTAACACTAATTTCTCTTTTTTTCATTTACTGTTCATTTTCAAATAATTGTTTTAATCTTTTTTTTTATTTTATCATACCGATAAACATATATATTAATATCAAGGGCGGATAGGAGGGGGGGGGGTAAAGGATTTAATTACCCCCCCCCCCCCGAGATTTGAAAAAATACTTTTTTCAAAAATAAATTTATTTTTAATGAAAAATTTTAAAAATTAACACTTAAAAATTTGATTTGTATTTATATTCTGGCAAACAAGTGCAGAATAAGCCTTTAAATTACCGAAATGAAGAGGACAGACACAGAAGTCACACCAGATTACCCCCGTTTCCCCCGAGAAACACTTCTGGATCCGCCCTTGATTAATATACAGAAAATATTGAATAAATATCAAAAATTCAATACGAATTGGACGAAGTTTTCCTGTGCAACTATCACATCAGTATTTGAAACAAATTAAATTTTTCGTGCACTTTTTTTTTTTTTTAATTTATTTAAGGTCTTTTTCGGCATCTAAGGTGATTTAGACCCCATCCCTATTAATTTCAAATGATTAGTAGCCAATTCAAATTAAATAAATTTTTCTCGCTTGGGACGGGACGCGAACTCGAGACCTTAGGCACGAGAAGCTAATGTCTTCTCTCTGAGCCACGGGTCTCCCGCGCAAAATAATAGGTCGACACGCGTATAGAGGGCGCTAAACTTATAAACAATTTTTAACCTGGAGCTGTCCCATCTTGATTGTATTATCTGTGACCTCCACTGACTTCATTGGTTTGATTTAAACAAGCTCTTTTTTTTTCTACAAGCACAATAATTTATTGTAAATATTTGAACGTGTCCTTTTTTTCACACTGACCATCCTTAATGAACAAAGAAGATCCCTGTTCAAACCCTGGGCGTGCGGGATTTTTCATTAAATAAAAACATTTATTTAATGTAAACAAATCCTCAAGCAGGCACTGGATTGGAATATTGGATCTCACCACATGATAAACAATGTGTATTTGCAATAAATCAATGTTTGAATATAAAAAAGAACTGATTTCATTTCCAATTGATATTTTTTTAAAAATTTATTCTCGCACACCTCGTGTGTGGTTTCATCTTGTGCGGGGGAGAAAACCTGACGTCCCGTTTCCTGTCTGATTGTCCCATCATCTTCTTGAACTATATTTTAATCCCTGACAATAAAAAAAAAACTATGCAATTTAGAACAGCAATACCCTACCAAGTCGTTTAAAATAAATACTAATTATTATATAAATTCAATTGAAAATTCTTTTTTTTTAATGTAATCTTATACGAGTATATAAAAATAGAAGATAAGTTGATTTTCGAAATTGACTTTTGAAATGATGATATAAATTAAATTTGCCCGGAGCAGGTGAATCCGGTTCCTTGGCCTTACACGTGCTTCAAATATTGGAGACCTTGGCACACGCGCCTAAAATTGCACGAGGCGAGGTTATTGTGACTCATTGACAAGTGGATCAACGCATTTCGACATTTTTTTTTTTTTAAACAGATAAAATAGCCAGAATATAAATACGTGCATTCTAATCACCATGATAAGGTGAGTTCTTTCCACTTATCGCAATTAAATACATGTTTACCTTTAACGTTTTTGAAATTCAAAATATTGTATTTCAATTTATTTTACAAAAACAACAAATTAATTCTGTTGTGTAAAAAAGGCTGCAAAGCAGAGCGCGGAATAATGGACACAAAAGGTAGAAAGATTTACTAATTTTATGTTAAATAAACCAAAATAATTAATAATATTACATTATTTATAAATCAAAATTAAGCATGCATTGTTAGAAATGTAAATAGAGTTAATTAAGCCTCAATTCCCCTGCAGCCATGCCTGCCACCCCAACAGATACCCCCGAAAGCTTCCCTGTTATTTTTGACCCACAACCAGAATGGTAATGAAAATGTTCATTGGCACCATCTAATGATTTGGCTTTTTCCAAACACGTGCCTGAGGAGATTATATAATCTCATTCAATCTTATTTTATTTTGACACCTTAATTATTCACGTGAAGTTTATTTTTTTCTATAATCTCAAGTGTATGCATTTTTTTTTTCATTATTATCTAATTTTATTTATAAAGATAATTATTATTTACTATACTATATAATTACTAAAAATAAAAAATAATTTTAAAACATGACATGGTGTAATTAGAGCACCTCAAACAATTCTCTTAGAAAAAGTAATGACCTTTCATAAACGGACTGCATAAGTACCAACAATTTCAAAATTATTAAATTTTTTTTTTAACTGTCAGTACCGCTTTCGGACGTTCATTTATGTCTTTCGGGCCAAGTGGCTATTCCCAAAACTAGATCAAAAAAGGAATTTTTCGATTTTTGTAAAAAAAAAAAAAAAAAAATTATAACAGAACTTAATGTTTGATGAAGATTTTAATCAGGATAAACTTTGCAGCCAGGAGATAAAAAAAATTCTTATTTAATTTTTATTCGGTCGCCAATCACGACCTTTTTTAAGGTCTTTTTCGACAACTAAGGCCATTTAGACCCCGTCCCTATTTATTTCAAATAATCACGACCTTCATCAGAGCAAATATTGACAACAATAGAAGATCTTAATGTCTATTGCAATCATATCCAATTTATTTGACATATGAAAATTAAATAAATTAAATTATAAAATCCTCCTGGCTGTAAAGTTGCTGCGAATCCTGATAATAACAGATTATATAAATTTTGATTTATATTAAAACTAGCCGCGACGGTCCCGCGGACCCTCGCCTTAATTATGAAAAGAAAATTATTATTATTCCATTCCAATTCAGCGCCTGCTTGAGGATTTGTTTACATTCATGGAATACACAAATGAAAAGAATACATAAATATTTCTCTATACATTTCCTATGGGGGAAATCGTAACTTTAAGAATTAATAACTCAAAAAGTTATAGGAATTTCGGAATGAAAATAATTTGCCTGTAATCCTTAGAATGTCATCTTTATGCATATAAAATTTCATTTCAAAATTCCAACGGGAAGTTGCCTAAATAGAGCGTGACATACGGACATTAGCGAATTATATATACAGATTAAATAATAGATCATCATCTGTCCCAATGATTTATATGATCCGATTCGTTCTTTATTCAGGGCCTCTTTCGCCCCCTGCCAATACGACCCGCCTTATCCCTAAGTTTAACGGTTGCCTACGTCTTGTTTTGAAGGCGCCCTTTGCGATTTATAGAAAACAATATAACTATATTGATACACAATTTTTAATTACACTAATCATATTTTTTTAGGCCTTCTAATTGAGGAATAATTTAGATGAAAATGTTTTAAAGAGTTTGATAAAAAATATTTTTTGTTTTTACTGTTCATTTAAATGAATTTCACAAAAACAAAAGGTAAACAAACACATTCTTTTTATCACTAATTATTTCAGAATTGGTATGTTAGCGAAGTGAATAGCTGAATCAATAAGTAGTAGGTTAAATAAAAGTTTTGTTTATTTCTTTAATATATTCAAACCCATAGCGACGTTTCGGTCGACTATGGCACCATCTTCATGGCTAGGGTTCAGTCAATTGAAACCCTATTATGTTCTTTGATATTGAAATTCATTTCAATCAGATATTTTTTCTATTTTTATTCACCCGAACCCCATACAGACGGAATCGTTCAATTACATGGGTTTTTTACAACAAAAACAAAACACAAAAAAAATCTCACAAACAACAAATCCCATAAACAATAGCAACAACAATTAAAAAATGGTATTACACAAAACTCTTTAATTAATTAATTAATAATTTATTTATTCTTTTAAAATTAAATGCATACATTTTATTGTTACATTTGTTTTTCCTTCTTATTGGCCTCTGGCCTCGAGGGAGCCCCCCCTCTCTATCAGTTTTGCATATTCAAAAAAAAATACCGTTTTCTCTTCAGGAAAAAATCTTTTAGAAAAAACCTGTATGTCCTTTTAATTATAAAAATAAAATAATAAAATAATATGTAAAAAATAAAAGGTTTGTATATGCAGTCAATTTGGTCAGTCTAAATGGTAGATGCCCGATATTAGGTCATTTGGGTGAGTCATTGCCTTCTGTTTAAATTTTTGCTTTATGATGCCCAAGTATGTCATTAATGCCCGGTTGCAAGAACGTATTTAACGGTTCGTTAAACGCTTTTGTTGGTTTAAACCTTCCTCTAAATAATTTTGGGTTGCAAGAACGTATTTAAAGCTCAAACAGACAGAACGCGAAATTCGCGACGCTCAGGCTACGCGCGCATTTCGCGACGAAGGCGTTTTTGCTAAGCCACACAGGCAGCGTTATCTGGGCGTACGATCCGGTATTGTGTATATGTATATTTTTCATTAACATCACTCATCTTGATGATAGTTCGCCTGTTCGCGCGAAGGAGTTGTAAATTTGTACAACTCGAAAAAGCTGTCGCGCGAAGAGAGCGTTTACGCCGCGTAAGTTCGCCCCCTGTGTGACGGGGATGATACAGTCTTGCCTTATACAACATTTCGCGCCCTTTCGCGGCGTTGAAAAAACCAAGCGACGCGAATTTCGCGTTCTGTCTGTTTAGCCTTACAAGATGATTGGTTCGTAAAAGCTGTATTTAAAATAAAGGTTGAAATTCGGAGCTTTAAACTATAAAGTATCCACTAACCTGATTAGTTTCATTGAAATAAATAAGAATTTAGTGACTATATTATCACGCGAGAGAGGTAAGATAGAAATACATTAATTTAATTGAGTTTTCTTTAGTTTCTGAAACGTTTTAAGCGATATTATTAATTATTATAGATATTCATTCGATGAAGAGAAAAAGTGAGGTTATAGTATATTCCCAGTTTCTTTATAATTTAACATCTGAAAGTCAGATCTACCAACGTATTTATTATTTTTATTTTACGATATTTAAATATTTAAACATTTTTTGTTTTTTAACCTAATATTAACAATTAAAATTTAAAGAATACAAATATAATTACTATTTTTATTTCTTTTATAATTTTGGTACTATTATAAATTATACAATTTGACAATGCGCCCTTGCGGTCAACTTGGCCAACTACATAGAAAGCTGTCATTTTCGCGGGCCCTATCGTTTTGCATCTATCTATATATCTTAACAGTAGGGAAAAGTTAACAGTTCCTTTAAAGCTGCTTTAGCAACAGCCTATAATTTTAAAGCCCAAAGCGATGTTTACTAACAGACTTTTAAATGTTTACAGAACTGTTTTCTTGCAACCCGGCATAAGTCTGTCATGTCCAGTCCAACTTTAATTTCCCCATTGCAAATCCCTGGCGGGGGGTCTGCTATAAGTCTTAAAATTTTGTTTTCAAATTGTCTTATTCTTTTAATATTTGTCCTGCAGGTCATGTCTGTCCAAATTACAGCTCCATATGTCAACAAGGGTCTTATCATTACTTTATATAATGTAAGCTTTTGGTCCGTGGGTAAGGCGCTGTTTCTATTGAGGAGAGGCCAAAGCAAAGCAAGGGGCGGCTCTGCCTTTTTTTATGATCAGGTTACAGTGTGGGGACCAGGTTAGTCGTCTGTCTAGAGTCATTCCTAAATATTTCAAGGTCCGTTGCCAGTTAAGTGCAGTATTTCCAACTTTAATATTTGAACGTAAATATTTTCGTCTTCTTGTTACGAGTAAAACTTCACTTTTGTCTGTATTTATGCTTAGTCGCCAAGTTTTAAAGTAGTTCAGCAGCCTGTCAGTTGCGTCCTCTAGTCTGTTTCTGAGACATTTGTAATTCTTATGAGAATAAAATAGGAGAATGTCATCTGCGTATTGCCCAATTTGCACAAATGTGTCTTGGGGCAAGTCACTTGTATATATCGCATACAGTAAGGGAGAGAAGGGCTCCCTGTTATACCCCGGCGTTGATCGGCATCCATTCTGAATATTCATCTTCCACCTTCACTCTAAAGGATCTATCTTCTAAGAAGCTGTAAATCAGATTCACCAGTGATGAGGAATATCCGAACTTGCAGAGCTTGTATATCAGCGAGAGGTGGTCTACGCTGTCGAAGGCCTTTTGAATACACACAAAACTCTATAATATGATAAATAATAAGCTCTATAAAATCAACAATAAAAAGTGTATAAATAAAACTCTATAATATATATGGGGCATTCCACGCCAACTCGACCACTTCTGAACCCGACCATTTTTGATTTGGCTGAAACTTTGTCATCTTTTTGTACCCTATTGAAAACGTGTCTGAGAATTTTTCAGATTTTTCGACCCAGCCAAAAAAAAGTTATAGCATTTTCAAAAAACATCGATTTTTTTTTCAAATAACCGTAAAACTGTCAAAAATTAACTTATCGGGACGATTTTTTTTTGAAATTTTGTCTTTAAATGTACTTTTCAGAAAAAAATATGACAAAATTTTACAGATTCATCTTGAACGTTTTTTTTGACATTTTCGGAAAAAAACAAAAATTTCGGGATGAATGACACTTTTTTTTTTAATTTTTTTTTTATAAAAAACTTTGATTTTTCTACGAATGCTCTGAAAATTTCAGAGTGGGATTATTTCGCGTTCTATTTTTTTTATTTTTGAAAAAAAAAAATTTTTTCTCCGCTTATTTATCATGATGGTGCTCTTAAATTCTTCCAGGACTGCCCGAGATTCTAGAAAATTGAAGAAA
Source organism: Euborellia annulipes (assembly GCA_023213315.1). Classification (NCBI taxonomy): domain Eukaryota; kingdom Metazoa; phylum Arthropoda; class Insecta; order Dermaptera; family Anisolabididae; genus Euborellia; species Euborellia annulipes. The sequence continues at coordinate 8,708 of JAKCPI010028468.1, read as the reverse complement.
AATAATAATAATAATAGTTAGAGGTGATGAAAATCGAGAAAATTCCATTTATCCTGAAAAAGATAGAAATTAGTTGTGTATTCAACTACTGAAGAATTTGAAGCGTCAAGTAAAGCTTAGAAACATGGGCGTAACTAGGGGGGTGCCGGGGGGGCCTGGCCCTCCCCGAAAGCTCCTTGCCCCAAGAAAAATTGAAGGGGGGCCATGGGACCAGCCATCCTCCGGAGGCCCTGAAAAGCCCCATATTTTCTCAATTTTTCTTGGGGCAAGGAGCTTTCTGGGGCCAGCCACCCCTAGTTCGCCCTGTTTCTAAGCTTTACTTGACGCTTCAAATTCTTCAGTAGTTGAATACACAACTAATTCTATCTTTTTCAGGATAAATGGAATTTTCTCGATTTTCATCACCTCAATATTATTATTATTATTTTTCTTCAATTTTCTAGAATCTCAGCTCCTGGAAGAATTTAAGAGCACCATCATGATAAATAAGCGGAGAAAAAAATTTTTTTTTTCAAAAATAAAAAAAAATAGAACGCGAAATAATCCCACTCTGAAATTTTCAGAGCATTCGTAGAAAAATCAAAGTTTTTTATAAAAAAAAAAATTAAAAAAAAGTGTCATTCATCCCGAAATTTTGTTTTTTCCGAAATGTCAAAAAAACGTTCAAGATGAATCTGTAAAATTTTGTCATATTTTTCTGAAAAGTACATTTAAAGACTAAAATTTCAAAAAAAAATCGTCCCGATAAGTTAATTTTGACAGTTTTACGGTTATTTGAAAAAAAATCGATGTTTTGAAAATACTATAACTTTTTTGGCTGGGTCGAAAAATCTGAAAAATTCTCAAACACGTTTTCAATAGGGTACAAAAAGATGACAAAGTTTCAGCCAAATCAAAAATGGTCGGGTTCGAAGTGGTCGAGTGGCGTGGAATGCCCATATACATTCAGGGTAGGGTTTGGACCCCGGTGGAAACTGAAACCGGTAAACCGGTTTTTTTGGCTAATTTTCAAAAACCGAGAAACCGAGTTTTTCCGGAAAAACCGAATTCGGTTTTGTTTGTTTTTTTTTTTTCTTCAGTAGGCCTAATACTTGTATTCAAATGATAAATTAGCCCGTGACACATGGCTCAGAGAGAAGACATTAGAGCTTTTAGTGTCTGGGGTTTCGGGTTCACTTCACGTCCCAAGCGAGAAAAATTTATTTCAATTGAATTGGTTATCAGCAATTTGTGAATGAGTGCGTACGGATCTCGGAGAATAAGAAGTGAGATTTATGCCCCGATTAAAAAAATTTTTTTTCTCGGGTTCCTAGATCTGAAACACACACACTTTGCCATTGGCCAAATGGTTTTTCCGATGGCCATTTAATTAAATTAAAAAAAAAAAGAATTGGTTATCAATCATTCGAAATAAATAGGAATTGGGTCTAAATGGCCTTAGATGCCGAAAAAGACCTTAAACAAATTAAAAAAGAAAAAAATTATAAATTATTTATATTTTTTCTAAAAGTTAAATAATCTATGTATATACGTATAATAATAGCGGAGTGTCCGTCCGTCCGTCCGTCTGTCACGCTCTGTTTGACCAACTTCCCGTTGGAATTTTGAAACGAAATTTGGCAATCTTATAGAGGACCTTATGAAGACTCCAGGAAAAATATTCAGGTCTCAAAATTCCTACAAATTTTTGAGTTATTAATTCCCAAAGTTACAATTTCTCCCATAGGAAATGTATAGAGAAATATTTATGTATTCTATGAATGTAAACAAATCCTGAAGCAGGCGCTGAATTGGAATAGTAGTAATAATAATTTTCTTTTAATAATGAAGAAAAGGCGAAGCTCTCGGGCTTGGTGTAGGGGTTAGCATGTTAGCCTTGTATACCAAGGGTCGTGGGTTCGGATCCCGGGCAGTCCGAGGATTTTATTTAAGCCATTTGGATACCAAATTACTTAAATAAAAATGCCAAAAATGATGATACGTTCTAAATAGCTTCAGATGTTAAAAAAAAAAAAAAACAGTTTAAAACCGGTTTTCGGCTTTGTAATAAACCGAAAAACCTGTTTTCAAAATTTTCCGTTTTTTTCCAAACTCTAATTCAGGGGTCTATTAAAAAGAAAGAAAAATAGCTTTTATTTATTCTATCTGGTGTGACAAGCACATGAAGTTGTGTGCTGTGCGACCATTCCCACCAGATTTTTTTATATTACATAAATGGAACACACAATTAACGTTAACGATGATGGAAATATTACAAGTAGTTAATAATTCTCTTATACTGGCAAATTCATTTTTTAAAATTTTAATCTATTTCCGACTTGTTGACAGCTAAAAAAATCAATAAATCATAATTTATTCTTGATTATTTTCAATTATAACAAATAAAATTATGTAAAAAAAAAAATGATTTTTCCCATAAGATGGCCAATAACTGGACTAGTGAGTTGTGTCATTTCATACAAAAAAAAAATTAAATTGATTATTTCTGTTCGATTATGTCGAGAGCCTCGTGCGGGCGTAGATAAGCGAATTTTATTTTTATCCTTCTTTTAGAAAAAAAAAAAAAATTTATATAAATTTTCAAATAGAAAAATGTATTTCCAAATCAATTCTCAGAAAAAAATTTTTTTTTTTTTTTTATTCCAAATTTTAATTTTAGGGCATTTTCAGGGAACTTTAAATCCATCTCAAAAATAATAAAATATTTCATTCTAGAGAACAAACACTTTTTTTTCCATTTAAAAAAAAAAAAATTGATGTTAAAAAAAATCTGGTGTGATGCTTGCACAGCACAAAACATTATCTTTCGATAATCGAAAGTTGTGTACTGTGCTTGTCACACCAGATTTTTTGTGTCGAGATATATTTATTTTCCCACAGTACATTCAAGATGTAAAATTTATAAGTATATGGCAAAATATTTATATTTTGTTACCATGGCAACCATTTCTCCTATCTTTTCTATGGAGTACAAGAGTAAAGTGGTCTTCAGAAGATTTCAATCACAAAAGGAGAATATACATTTTAAAGAACATCTAAAAAATAATTGATTTTTGAATTTTAAACAAAATCGTTGGAGCGAATTTAGAGAAAATCGAAAAAAACTGAAAAATTACATCAGTAAAGTACTAGTACTCTTTGGTTGATTTCGTTCCAAAGTTTCGTGTCACGTTCTATGAGGGTGCCTAACTTAAATATAAAATTTCAGCTTCCCAGCGCTTTTCGTTCTTGAGTTATTTCGTTCACACACACACAGACAGACTATGTCGCGAAAACCACTTTTTTTGGATTCAGGGGACCTCAAAACATGTATATCCATCAAAATCTCGACATCGAATTTTTGACATGAATCAAATACTTTCTTTCTCTATATATTCATATATAGGTTTTGTAAACAGAATAAATCGACGTTTTGATCGCGAGGAACTTGGGAAAAAATTTTTTTTTTGCAACGAATGCAACAAATCTCTTCTTTTATACTATATATATTATTCAATATAATTCGCTAAATGTCCGTCTGTCTGTCTGTCACGCTCTGTTTTATCTGAAATTTCGAAACCAAATTTTATATACTTGAAGAGGACATTCTAGGGATTACAGGAAAATTATTTTTATCCCAAAATTTCTATAACCTTTTGAGTTATTAATTCTTAAAGTTACGATTTCTCCCATAGGAAATGTATAGAGAAATATTTATGTATTCTTTGCATTTATATTATATATTCTATGAATGTAAACAAATCCTCAAGCAGGCACTGGATTGGAATACGTAGAAATAATAATGCCCTCTCGGAGCTTGGTGTAGAGGTTAGCGTGCTAACCTCGTATACTAAAAGTAGCGGGTTCGGACACCAGGCGGTCTGATGATTTTATTTAAGCCATTTGGATACCAAAATTTCTCCTTTTAAATCGCTATTTCCCTTTCTATAGGGGGTGGCGAAAATGCTAGAATGGCTCCCAAAAATGCTAGAATGGCTCCCATACTCGATAAATTGATGTTTTTTGGCTGTGAAGATTTACTCAGGATTGGCAGGGACTTTGCAGCGATAATAGCAAAGACAAAGCAGGTGTCTAAAAGTTTAAACTGTTTTTAATCGCTATAAATTGGTATTTGCTTCAAGATATTAATAGAAAACGTGAATATTGATGTGGATGGAGCTGATCGGAGGTGAAGATTTTGATGTCTGCATGTTATAATTGACAGAGAAGCTTTTGAACATAACCTCGTATTTTCAAAATATAAGCCTATCTGTCAAAATTCACTATAAATAAATATATTAAATATATTTTTACTGTTAAATTTATTTATATATTAAATTAAATTAAATTAAATTATTAATAAATTTGTTTATTAATTAAATAAACCATTATTAAGATTATTATATATTATATTAAATATTTTAAAAGCCCCCGGGTTTGGCGTAGTAGGTAGCGTGCCTACCTCCTATACCAAACGTCGCGGGTTCGGACCCAGGCAGTCCGATGATTTTATTTAAGCCATTTGGATACCAGATGACTTAAATAGAAATGCCTGACCCTACAATAGATATATTCTCTACAACGGTTATCGTCAAAGTCTTATATGGCCTAAGTTGCCGAAAAGACTGTGTGAATGTGTGTGTGAATGTGAGTGTGAATGAGAAAAAAAAGTGTGAATGTTTAAAAAAAAAAAAAAAAAAAAAAAAAAATATTTTAAATATAAATAGATTTAAAAGTTGATTGAATTGAAGTGGCTGAAAAACGTCAAACAAATAGTAAAATACTTTCTCTCTCTATATATTTCATATATAGGGTAAGAGAAAGTAAAAAAATGTATTTATTTTAAATTAAAAAAAAATACTCTAGATTAACTTACAATTTGTTTGTGTTTTTTTGTGCCCCTTCATTCAATAGTTTGTCTAGAAAAATCTATTATGAAAATTTTTCTCTTTTTTTATTCCCCAATGAGGGCCTGGAAATACTTCACTTATTAAAATGTCTATATCCATCTCCGATCAGAGCGTCGATAAGAGCAAAGAAAATGAATCGGGATCAAAGAACGATTCTCAATATAAACAGCTCCATTCAAAAGCATGTTTCTATTTTCTTTGCTATGCTCTTATCGCTTATCGCCGCACCCTAAGGCCATTTAGATCTCATCCCTATTTATTTCAAATCCACTGTCTCAAATTTGCGGACGATTTGGTGTTTTTTGCGGATAGCGAGGAGAGCCTGGGAGATTGTATAGGAGGTCTAGAAAAAATTCACCAAGAAAAACAATCTAGAAATAAACACGAAAAAATCAAAAATAATGATCTTTAAAAAAGGACGCCGGAAAAGGTTGACCCCCAACCGATGGAAAATAAACAGTGAAAACATTGAAGTTGTGAAAGATTACAAATATCTGGGATGTTGGTTTTCCCAAGGCAAGGACACCTTTAAAAAACAGAGAGAAATTCAGAAGCAAAACTGTAAAAAAAATAGCAATCCAACTATGGGGAATTGCGAAAAGAGGTGTGCTGAACATAAAGAAGAAATTATATCTGTTCGACACCGTACTGATGCCTTCGTTGCTGTACTGCTCGGAAGTGTGGGGAAAATCCAAGGAAGATGAATTGGACCGAGTCATGGCAGGCTTCATGAAGTCAGCACTGGGAGTAAAGAAGAATACGCCCGAATACCTACCGAAGAAGCCTGCAAAATAATATTCTCCAAAAAAAAAAATGGAAATATATATTGAATTTAATGGATATGGAAGAGGACCGATGGCCGAGGATCTGCTTTCAGCACCATCTTGGCAGAGCTGCTAACGGAGAACCTCTGGAGTGGATGAAAATTATCATGGAGAAGTAGGAAGACCCATACTTCGAGATCTGATTTCGGCCGGAGCGGGTGTCGATGTTGCTGGGGTGTTCTCGGAGATTCTCACCACGGTGAGGGACCAGGAGACACAAAGACTTTGGTCAAGGATAAATACATCGACATACTGCCCGTACTACAGACTAATAAAAAGAGATATAATGTTGGAAGACTACCTGACAAGACTGGACTTGAAGGAACGTGAGAAAAGGACTTGGACAAGATTGAGATGTGGAAACGACATAGGAGGTCGATGGACGGGACAACGTACATGTAGATTCTGCGACCAAGACGACGAAACTTTAGTACACCTAATGACATGCAACAAAATAAGGGAGTTACTGGACGGGAACACACGAGACTGGCTACGAAAAAAAAGAAGAAAATCTAAAAAAGACAGAGGACTGGCCGTCGGAAATAAGAAAGGGACCAAACAGACACATGACAGGACGGAGACATGAAGAAGAAAAAAAAAAATATAAAGTAAGAAGGAAGAAGAAATAAATAAATATTTATTATATTGTATATAGAAAAAAAAAAAAAATTTTTTGTATGAATTGTATCCCAAACCCCGCGAAAGGGAGGGAAAGGAATCATATATAAATAAATATAAATAAATTTATTTCAAATGATTGGCAGCCAACTCAAATGAAATAAATTCTTCTCGCTGAGGATGGGAAGTGAAATCGGGCACAAGTTGAGAATGCAACTTTAACTTTATATGAACGTTTTTACTGAATATTGTTTTGAATTATTTTTAAAAATTATATAAACATTCATAAATTAAGTTCAAATATTAATAATCACATTCGTTGGAGAAAATTTTGAGAAAATCGAAATTTTTTTTTTTTTTTGTCTATTTTGATAAAAGCTTATTTTCACGTCCCATCGGGGTGCCTAACTTATAAATAAAATTTTAGCCTCATAGCTCTTTTCGTTCTTGAGATATTTTGTTCACAGACCATTTTGCCGGAATCCACTTTTTTGAACTCTCAGCTGGCCTCAAAACGTCAAAACTCTCGACTTAGACTTTCCTTCTATATACATTTTATACCGATAAATAAAAGGTCCGCCGCATGCAGGCCCGCGACAGATTCAAAAGAGGGTCCAGGGGGCATCGCAGCTAGTTCCCAATTTATAATTTAATTATTTTAAAAGTTTTTTAATGAATATTTTCGGAAAAAGTACTTTTTTGAAGAAATGTCTTTATTTACTATGAAAAATAAAATAATAATTAAAAAGTTACCAAGTTCTTTTTTTTTTTTTTTAATAATTTCTTAAAATATCCTTTTTCTAAAATTATAAGAGTTATTATAAAAATGTCTTCATCTCTTTCTCGAGTTTTCTAAAAATCTGGTGTGACTGGTCGCACAGCACACACCTTCGCTAATCGAAAGATGTGTTCTGTGCTTGCCACACCAGATTTTTTGTGTCGACATGTATTTAGTGTCCGCCGATATATTAGAATTCAAGATGTAAAATTTATAAGTATGGCAAAATATTTACATTTTGTTACCATAGCAACCATTTCTCCTATCTTTTCTATGGAGAACAAGAGTAAAGTGGTCTTCAGAAGATTTCAATGGCAAAATGAGAATATACATTTTATAGAGAATCTAAAAAATAATTGATTTTTGAATTTTAGACAAAATCGTTTGAGCGAATTTTGAGAAAATCGAAAAAAACTGAAAAAGTACATCAGTAAAGTACTAGTACTCTTTGGTCGATTTTGTTCAAAAGTTTCGTGTCACGTCCTATGAGAGTGCCTAACTTAAATATAAAATTTCAGCTTCCCAACTCTTTTCGTTCTTGAGATATTTTGTTCACACACAGACAGACACACAGACATACCATGTTGCGAAAAGCACTTTTTTGGATTCAGGGGACCTCAAAACGTGTATTTCCATCAAAATCTCGACATCGAATTTTTGACATGAATCCCAATACCGGTACTTTTTCTCTCTATATATAAAACATATATAGAGGTAAGAGAAAGTGTGCATTATTTTAATATTATTTTTCCTCTTTTTTTTTTTTTATTTTTTTTTAAAGATGATTCTTCTACTTTTTTTAAAAACAATACTTTTAGATATAATCAAATTATCACCCGGTCCTTTGGCTTAGATTAAAAAGAACACGTTTTTAAGATGATCAAGATGAAATGAGATTTTAATTAAGATGAGTTTTTTTTTTCTTTTTTTTAATAGAGTTGCGGCAATATTATGATGTACAGTGAGGGACAATATTAAGTCCCATCTATGCTTTTTCTACTTGTGATTATTTCATTGTCTTTATAAAATAAAATGAAAATCTTTATTGGAAATTTTCTAGGTTTGAACTAAGAAAGTTTCCATTAAAAAATATAGAATATTTTTTTAAAAACAATGAAATAATCAATCACAAGTAGAAAAACGCATGGGTGGGACTTAATATTGTCCATCACTGTACATTTTTTTGGGCATCTGAGGCAAGGTTGTTTGGTTAAAACCACTGATTTAAACCGGTTTTAATCCAATTTTGACCAGTGGTTTTTATTAAGTGAGGGTTTTATGCTTTCTCTTACCTCTATATATGTTAATATTAGGAACCGACCGAATATTCGGTTTCGGTCAGTTTCGGCCGAAATCTGAGTCTGAGAAGATGGGATGAGACTCGCAGGCAAAAAAAAAGGTCAAATTATTTGCAAAAGTAGAAAGTTGCGGAAAAAATTTAGTCTCCCTAAAAAAGAGGTAAAATGATATGAATTTTTTTATAGGAAATACAAGTTTCGGTTTCGGCCGAAACTAAGATTGAGACCGGATATTCGGTTACGGTTTCGGTTGAAAATCTTGTTTCGGTCGGACCCTACTTAATATATATAGAGAGTAAGT
>JAKCPI010028467.1:0-20305 GCA_023213315.1 Euborellia annulipes | reverse complement strand
TTTTTATGAAGAAAACCTGAAACGTACTCTGCATTGCGTTGGCTCAAAATAAATATCCGAAAGCATAAAACATATATATAGAAAGATAATATTCACATCTGCTGTTTTAATCTTCACCTACTTAATTACAGACATGGAGCAATACATATAACATATATCATAATATTTTTCCATTAAATAATAAGTTGCCAAAGGAAATTTAAAAGAAGATTGAAGCCTGGAATTCCTTTTCGACAGAGCTCAAGTTCAGAAACCAACGTTCATGTAACAATATTTTGTTTAATCTAAACACCAAAATTTCAAAATAGGTGCAATTCTAAATACTCCCCCCCCCCATGTCGCCTAGGGGCTAGCGATGTTAACAAATGCCGGGTCAAATCAATTTTTATATATTTAAATCATTTGGATGCCAAAGATTAAAAAAAATGTTTCGTTTGACGTTTCTGAAGGCGTTATAGGATGTGTGAGATGTCATGTTAATAAAACAATGAGTGGGGGGGGGAGGAGGGGGGGAAAGCCAAGGTATAATTCAGGAACAGACAGACAGACAGACAATAGGGCGGACAAACAAAGCCCCAGGAGGCGAAGGGAGATGATTTAGAGGAGGTCAACTTAACAACATCCCCTTCCCCTTCCTCTCTTTGATAGACATTGGCTGTCATCATTATTCTCCCTTTCCGGAAATAATTAACGCTCTTTACCAAATGACGAAACGGGCGGCAGGGGGGCTTGTGATGGACCCTCGCCTTTTCTTAATTATTTATTATATTTTTTTTTTTTCAAAAAAACACTCCCACTTACCGTCAATCAGTTTCGGTCTAAAAAGACCATCATCAGGCCTGCGAAATTACAGAAACGTGAATCAATACATAGTAATACAAAAAATTAATCACATCAATAATTTTATTAAAAGATAATTATACTTTTATTTTAAGATGGATAGTAAAATTTCAACCTCTGACGTTCCTTCTAGGTGAAAATATTTTTATCAAATTGAACTCACTTTAATCAGGGCCGGAACTAGGAGATTTTTTAGGAGGGCCCAAAATCACCAGAATTTGCCGCCCACTCCCTTAAAATTTTCTATACAAATTCATTCTTTCCTTTTTTTAGTAAATCTTTCTTTAATTGCTCGCCCCCTGAAATCTGCCGCTCCGGGGCCCACGCCCCACTGCCCCCCCCCCTAGATCCGGCCCTGACTTTAATGTCTAAAGGAGTGTTGGATCGTTTGTACACGAAACCTGTCTAAAATTGGTTTTCGCTAAAGATACGATCTTCCACGTCACTTAAAAATTGGCTTTGATGTATATATACCAGGGCATATACTCTTCCTTCCTTATTGAACTGTAAATAAAATAATTCTCGTTTCTAAAAATCTTTCATATGCATTTAAAAAATAAAAATAAAAAAATCTTTCTGATGTAGCCTATATAAATAACTAACAAGGAACACGTTCCAAGGTGCCAACGCCAATTTGGATTTCTTGAGCTTATTTGAGTCAGTTTCGATTAGTTATTAGTCACTTTAATAGTCATATCCGTGCAAATTTAGATTTCACTTATTTAATTACCAAAAAAATTGAACTTTTGCAATTTACCAAAATTCACAAGTTTAAACAGAAATTTGACATATGCCATGTCATCAAGGGTACTTTGCTCTATTTATGCACAGAATTTAAAGAAACATTTTTGGACCCGATTTCCAGGAAATTACGTAGGACCCTTATTAACATGGCATAGGTCACATTTCTTTTAAAATTTTTGAATTTCGAAAAATTACAAAAGTTCAATTTATTTCGAAACTTAAATACACAAATTAGAAATGTGTTTCTTGAGGCAATGAGTTCAGAAAAATGAGTTCTTTAATTTATGTCATGAGATTTTTCAGAATCTTTTTTTTCATTCAATGTGTGGCAATTTTCAAAAGATGGAAAAACGTAATTTTCTCGAAATCGGGTCCAAATTATTTCTTTAAATTCTGTGCATAAATAGAGCAAAGTACCCTTGATGACATGGCATAGGTCAAATTTCTATTTAAACTTGTGAATTTTGGTAAATTGCAAAAGTTCAATTTTTTTGGTAATTAAATAAGTGAAATCTAAATTTGCACGGATATGACTATTAAAGTGACTAATAACTAATCGAAACTGACTCAAATAAGCTCAAGAAATCCAAATTGGCGAAGCAACTTGGAACGTGTTCCTTGTAATAGTCTTGAAAGTGTAAATTATTGATGTGATTAATTTCTTGTATTGCTATGTATTGATTCAAGTTTCTGTAATTTCGCAGGCCTGATGATGGTCTTTTTAGACCGAAACTGCTTTATTGCAATTACATTAAAAATCCTCCACATAATTTCTTGCTCTGCAAAAAAACGAGTAAACCTCCTGCTCTCTTTTACATTATTCTTCTCGTGCTGTTTCTATCTCGACACAAAAAATCTGATGTGACAACTTTCTCTTACCTAAGGTGCTGTGCGACCAGTCACATCTGATTTTTAGTTTTAATTTGGTCATTAAAGATGTAAATAAGGAGTTTTTTTGAGCGCCCCGTTCGGGGGAAGTAAGCCCCTTTCGTTCTGGACCTCTTACCATCTTGACATCTTGCTGAGGAGGATCGTCTGGTAATTTTCCTTTTCTTGATATCACCTAGCCGGTTCAGTCGATGAAAAAACAAAAATTTTAATGCCTAGTTATTGAAAAACAAATCATCAGGGGAAAAGGGAGGGAATGCATTATAAAAAAAAAGATTTGTATTTGTAATTTCAATTAAAATAAAGTTTATTATAAAATATTAACAATTAAAAAGCATTGCATATCAATATTTGAGAGTTTAAACAAAAGAAACATGTTTGCTCTCAAAGCAATTTTTGTTAAATATATTAATAATAATAAATGCAAATATACAAACAAGTTTTAAGAGATTAAACACAAATAAGTACAGCACGTTATGTCGAATCGAATGAACACCGAGAATCGAATTTCAATTCTAAAACAGCCATGGCACAGGCCAATAAAATTCCGTTCGGAATTGAAAGCTATTTTGAAAAAAATCACTTGCGACTCCTTGACTTGATAATCATTTCGCCAAAAAAAATAAATAAAATTTTATTTAATAAGCATCTAGCTCTAGAAATTGTAAATTGGGCCGCCTGTTGGACATGGCTGTTGCATTCTAATATTGTAGTATGATCAGACAGATTACAGATAACACATAGTATAGCATATACATATAAAATATTTAATAACATAATTAATAAATAAATATAGAAATATTCCCCCTGGCCCATAGCAAAAGAAGCAATTTTGAACTTCCGCTTTGCATATTCACTTGCTTTGGGTCAGAGGGAATAATAGATAATGAATAAATCCTCTAACAAGTATAGAATGTTAAGGCGCTTCAGGAAGCAAAGCTTAAGATGGCGTTAGGGGTCTTAAAAACTTAGCCAAAAAGTCCAGCTATTACGAATATTTGCCAACAGATGGCAGCATGGTAGGGCTAAATTTAATTTAGTCCAGGATCCCAGGCCCATTTTTACAAGTTATACTATCAAGCTAATTTTCCGTGAGTAGCTTCATTTTGGGATCCTGGACTATTATAAATATTATTATATAACAGCTCTATAAATATAGGATTATAATAATAAGAGGGTAAAAATAAGAAATGCAGCTAAGGTTATTTCTTTATTTGGTTAATTCACACAGCTGAGGATTATAAGTGATCTGATAATCCCGGCTGTTAGACTAACCTGCCATCTTTTGCAAGAGTGTTCAACTATTTGACCGTTAATTTTTTAAATAAATACGAAATTCATTTTTGACTTCGTCACCATTTCATTTAATGATTAAAGGTTAATGATTTTTATATTAAAAAAAAAAATTACAATTTTCATAATAGAGTTTTTTAATCGTAATTAAAAAAAAGCATTCTATTATGCAAAATGGTCACGAATTTAAATCATTTAAAAAAACAGCATAAAAAATGCCTGAGTAGTTTCGGACTAAGGCCCCCTGAAGCCCCTTAATATGGAATGGACAAGAGAAACAAACAAACAGCAAAGTTAGAGACAAATAGCGTTCCTTCTCATCAGGGAAAATAGACAATCGTTTTTTTAATCTTCTATTTTCTATTTGATTTAACATTTTCATATATTTATATATTTATCCGTATGTGTGTATGGATCAAAAAGATTCACATTTTTATGAATTGACTGGAGATTTTTTTTTGGGAGAGGTTTGGAAGGAAAAAGGGGAAAAAGGGGGGGAAGAGGGGGGATTGTCCTCTTATTTTATTTCTTAACTATAACCTATGATTTGTTTGTTGGTTCAAAATAAATAAGATATTGTCTGAAAATGGAATATTTTTTTGTCATTTGGCACAAAAGAGAAAAATATCAAAATATCTCGAAATCAGCGAGTAGTTAGTGGTACGACAACGACAACGGAGTAGTAGGCCTAGTAGTGGCCTTTCACATGTTTTTTTTTTTAGGCAAATGGAATTTGGTCTATTTTATAATGAGACAACATCAGAGGAGGGATAAATCTCCCATCTCTAAAGACCTAATGAAAAGAAATTAAAATTTTCACCCTCCCAACTCGAAGAGCCTCAAGGAAAAATAATATTTTTATAGTAGGACGAGAATAAAAAGAGAGCAGCTAATCATATTTTCGTTTATTATTCTTTAGGAGGATACAACTAATATAGGTGAAATGTTGAAATTGATAATGCTCTGAAGATGGCCCTAAACAGGACCGAAACGTCAGGGAATAATAAACGAAAATATGATTAGTTGTTTTTACTTTCTCTTACCTCTATATATATGTTAATATATATAGAGAGAGAAAGTATTGGATTCATGTCAAAAATTCGATGTCGAGATTTTGATGGATCTTCACGTTTTGAGGTCCCCTGAATCCAAAAAAGTGGTTTTCGCGACATGGTCTGTCTGTGTGTGTGTGTGTCTGTCTGGAACAAAATATCTCAAGAACGGAAAGAGCTAGGAGGTTGAAATTTTATATTTAAGTTAGGCACCCCCATGGGACGTGACACGAAGCTTTTGAACAAAATCGACCAAAGAGTACTAGCACTTTACTGATGCACTTTTTCAGTTTTTTTCGATTTTCTCAAAATTCGCTCCAACGATTTTTTTTTTAAATTCAAAAATCAATTATTTTTTAGATTCTCTTTAAAATGTATATTCTCATTTTGTCATTGAATTCTTCTGAAGACCACTTTACTCTTGTACTCCATAGAAAAGATAGGAGAAATGGTTGCCATGGTAACAAAATATAAATATTTTGCCATACTTATAAATTGTACATCTTGAAAATCGAATGTACTGTACTGTCGGAAACTAAATACATGTCGACACAAAAAATCTGGTGTGACAAGCACAGAACACAACTTTTGATTACCGAAGATAAGAGAAGTTGTGTGCTGTGCGCCAGTCACACCAGATTTTCTCTTTTTATTCTCCTTCTACTACATCAATTAACCTGATATATAAATAATATTTTTTCAAGTTTAAATGAATTGAGATATTTTGATTCCTAATCTTTTTTTTGGCAGTATTTGAGCAAACAAATCGTCTAATGCACATCATAGGTTATAGTTGAACAAAACATTCTTGCGTTTTTCCTAATTCTTACTTCCAGAAAAATCTTTTTCCTCTTCTTATTTCATTCTTGACTTGATAAGTGGACTAGAAATGGAGAGCTTGGAGAGACGAAACATTTCCTGGGCCTAAAAAACAAAAAGAATAAAAAATTGGTGGATGCACCACAGAAATTATTTAAATACTGAACTAAACTAAAAATACTAAATAAGCCATTTGGTATCCAAATGGCTTAAATAAAATTATCGGACTGCCTGGGATCCAAACCCGCGACCCTTGGTATTCAAGGCAAGCGCTTTATTTTATTTATTTATTTTTTATTGAAATATTGCTTGAAGAACCTGCTATCCATTAAGGAGTAAAATTCCCAATTCAAAATTAAATTTACTATTATTAAATAAATAATATGAAACGAAATCGTATCTGACTCAGGTTCCTTGCTAGAAGTAGATCATAAATGGGATATATTTTTGTAGAAAATAATCAAACGAGGGGAAATTTTAATCGTTTCGTGCCAACCTATTAAAATGAAATCCCGTACATAAGAGGAGAGTATTCACCTTGCTTTTTATTTCTTCTTGGCATTCTCCCTCTCCTGGCTGTCAATGATTCCAATGTTTTTACATGCCACGTAGCCTTGGAGAAGACTTATCAGAGTTTTCACAAACATCACCGGGAAACTAAGGATACACACTATTCGGAATAATCCATAGCCGAGAACTGAAATATCATTAAAAATCACCAATTAATATCAGTGAAATAAATACCTGTCTTTGACAAATAAATCACAAATTATATACACTGCGCGTCAAAGAAAAACATAGTAACATTTTGTTTTTTCTTAAGAAGTGTTCAAATCTATCTTAAGGATACCTACTCTAATTTATTAAACATTTAATATGAAATATCTTATACATTTTTGAGTAAATTTAAGGCAAATTCGAATTAAATAAAATTTATTTCTCTCAATATCTCTAAAACTGCACCTGGTGGAAAGATTCTCACTACACATCTGAATTCAGTATAAATAAATGTACTAATATATTTTGGCAGCTTCAGAAAAATTTCGAATTTTTTTTACGATTACATTAACTTTACCTGTCCAACCTACGGTTGATGGGCAAAGTTAAAAATTACGAGATCCAGGAATTACCTAAAGGTCCTTCGGTGAAATGAAGAAGATAAAGCGAGGCAAAGAAGGCCTCATTTCCAAAGCACATAGCAAATAGAACAGGTCTTGATGTATAATAGATCCTCATGACGGGATTCTCAGACATGTCGATGAATTTGTGGCTCAGCTTTCCTTGCAAAAGAGTCCTAAAAACAAATGAAATTGAAAACGACTTGGAAGGCTCAAAATTTCCAATAAATTCGTTATTTTTACAATTTCCATTCATGTTTAATTTAATCTATAAATTAATAAAACATTTCAGAGTCAGAATGAGGGGGGGGGGAGGAAAAAAAAAAAAATAAATAATAACAAAGGATTTATAATTTTTTAACATATAATTATATTTTAAATTAATCTGTGCTAGTGGAGGGGAAGAGCTGCAGTTCAGAGAGTGTTCGATTACAAAGTCCTGCTGGGTCTCAATAGAAATTCAAACTCTATTCACAAACCTCCTGGTTAAAATTGTCCTTTGCCAACGGATTGGCAACTTTTTAGACACACCCCCCGCCAACGAGGGGTTAAAGATCAGGGTTGGAAAAACCCGGGTTTTTTAAAAAAGCCCAACCCACCGGTTGTTTTCGGGTATTATTATTATTTATTTATTTTTTTTTTGGGTGGGGGATTTTCGTTTTTTTTTTTTTTTTTGTTTGGTGTGATTTATCTTTTCTGCTCTAGTCAGTTTTATAAAAACTAGCCGCGGCGGTCCCTTGCCTTTTCTTTATTTCAAAAAAAAAAAAAAAAAAAAAAAAAAATTATTACTACTATTCCAATCCAGAGCCTGCTTGAGCATTTGTTTACATCCATAGAATACACAAATGCAAAGAATACGTAAATATTTTCTATATATTTCCTATGGGAGAAATCGTGACTTTGGTAGGAATTAATAACTCAGAAAGTTATAAGAATTTCGGGATGAAAATAATTTTCCTGTAATCCCTAGAAGGTCTTCTTTAAGCATATAAAATTTCATTTCAAAATTCCAACGGGAAGTTGCCCAAATAGAGCGTGACAGACAGACCAACACTCCGCTATTATATATATAGATACGGTAGATGATCGCAAAACTTTCTCTCTCCCTCTATATATATATACATACTGTATATAGGTAATAGAAAGTCTTTATTTCAAATAAGCATTCAGCTGCCCTTGTCTTCTTTTCTTTAAACAAATTCATTTAAATAAATCTTGTTCAGAATAAAGTTTCGCTTACGAATGCAAATAAATCCAATGACAGGCGATATCGATGGCCATGGAGAGTTGAAAGAAGAATTGATAATCTGGATAGAAATTGCTTAGGGTCACCAAAAGGCCCATCGTGCCGCATCGGTCGGTCAACTGGTCTAGAATGGCTCCAAATTTTGTACCTAAAAAACACAAATCAATGCTAACATCTAAGCCTTGTCACCTTAATGGCTTCCTTCCCTCAGCTGAGAGAGAATAAAATTAACGACAAAATTAATAAAGGAATTTTCTAATCTCCTGTGCAGTGAGTGCGCTCTCTAGACATGTGATTATTTCGTTGTTTTCATAAAAGAAGATGGAAATCTTTATTGCAATTATCTTCTATGCGCCAAGTATACAAATTCCCACTAAACATTTTATTTGGATTAATTCCTTCCGCTATGGGTCAACGTTTCGGAGTCAAAACGACTCCTTCTTCAGGACCAAGAAAACAAATAGCCCTCCCAACACATGCAGTGAAAGGCAAACGAAGAAAGATCTTCATCAGTAGAATAGAATTCTTTTTTTTTATAAGATTTATTCGATCACTGCTTGCAAAGTTTTGGTCACGGAATGACCATCATCACGCTTAAAAAATATACATAATTAGGAACTTTGCAGCCAAGTGATTAAATCAAAAAAAATCTTATATTAAATTTTTTATTCGCCGACGTTTCGATAGCCAATCACGACCTTCATCAGGGTAAATATTGATTTTTGTTTGAAAAAGAAATTGTATATGATTGCGATAGACATTAAAATACCTAAGATTGTGTATAGTTAACAATATTTGACCTGATAAAGGTCGTGATTGGCGACCTAAACTTCGGCGAATAAAAAATTAAATAAAAGTTTTTTTTTTATTTAATCACCTGGATGCAAAGTTCATTCGGATCCTGATTATGTATATTTTCTAAGCCTGATGATGGTTATTTCGTGACAGATACATTGCAAGCAGTCATTACCGAATAAATCTTATAAAAAAAAGAATTCTATTCTATTAAATTTATTTATTCCTGCATCTCTATCTGCAATTATCAAAATTCGCTCCACGAAAAAGCGCATTTTCTTTTGAGAATTGATTTATTACGGCTATAATGAGAATTCTATGCAAAGATTTCACATTTGATAAAAACAATGAAATAATCACATGATTAGTGAGTAACAGGAAATTTCCTCTTTTGCTCTTTCTTTCTTCAAGGTTATAAATATATAAATTAGCAGAGACACATATGCAGGCCCAAAAGTTTCCTTAAAAACTCAATAAAAAGGATGAAATAATTGTTAGTTCAGTGCCAACTCAGCAATTTTTTTACAACATTTATTTTCAAGTTTGTGAAGTTGGACGCTACATGATAGGCCTATTTGTCTCATTTTAGTTTGATTTCATTTCTGTCTGGCAAAATTCAAAATTTAAAATTGCATTTATCTCTAAACAATCCGAATGAGGGATAAGACTAAATTTCCGCCCTATCTTTATTATTATCATATTAACTAGTTAGAGCCTTGTTTGAAAAGGATGGAATTTTTTCAATCAATGCTCAAATAGAATGTTCATTAGCCAGTCAATATATCGTTTAAGATAGCAAGTTTGCGAGATATGTTTGGGCGAAATTGCACCCCCTGGAGTCGAACCAGGGCCTCCGCGCTTTCGCGGCGGGTGGACTAGCCTTATCCTAGGTAGCCGGCCCAATAAGCACAACATCTCGCATCCGCCTATTATACTAATGAAATTCAAATTTCATTGACTAGAGAAAGATGTTATCGTTTCAAAAGTCAGAGGAGACAAACGCAACGAATTGGCTCACTTTGATTGAGGAGTCTGGCTGCGTGGCCGTCGAGAGCATCGAGGAGGCCGCTGATGCAATAACACCAACAGGCGATCTCATAATGTGTCGGCATATAATAGAACGAGACCAAAGCCAGAATAATCCTTGCATATCCTGAAAACAAAAGGCAAATTAAATAATAAGAAAGTCAATTGTTATAAATATTAAATAATTATACGAAATGGAGGACAGCACATTTGACATTTTGTAACAATTAATTTGGACATCATTCTATCGATTAAGGTAACTGACTGAACTATTTCTCATGGAGAAGTTAAATTTAAAAAAAAAGTCTCTGATCGACTAAAAACGAATGAAGAAAATATTAAACACGTCCTTTGCTCAATCCTCTATAAATGACGTCAAATTTAGGAAATATAAACAAAGAGTGGATTGATAAGAATAGCCATTGATTGTTGGATCCATCCAGTAGCGTAACGTTGTTTAGCTGGGCCCCCCGCAACCCGGGGCCCGGGCCCTCTCAAAGAGAAATCTTCATTACATTTTTCTTTTTTACCGGAGCCCGGCCCGGCCCGTGGGCCCCCAGGTCCGGGGCCCCCGCATCGCGGGGTCTGCGGGGGCGTACGTTACGCCACTGGATCCATCTCAGAGTCAGATACAAATTAATGTCCATATTTTAGATGAAATATAAATGAATAGAACACTTTAATATTTCGAAAAATATCATCATAGATTAAAATTATCTTATATTTCTGTCACTATACAGTAATAATTATTGTAATTATCGTGATTAAGTAAAAAAAAAGAGTGATAAATTTTTTTGTGAATATATGCAGTAACTGAGGGCTAAAACTATTTATGCAATTTGATTGCATTTATTAAAAATAAAACCAAGCAAAAATTGGTTGCAGATATCTGCAAATTAAACTAAAAGGATAAAACAAGTTTAAAAAGAATATAAAAAACATGCAAAGAGATATTTACCAATCAAATTCGGAACAAATAAAAAGATATTATCCGTTTGAAGTAGAGCACAAGACATTTTTACTCTTATTATAAATAATAGTAGATAAGAATGAATGTATGTTATTTGTTTTAATTAAATTATAAAAATTATAAATAGAAAATTAGAATCAATAAGAGTTATGACAACTGTCAACGAAGTTGCGAGTCGCTGTGTAGATGGCAGCACAGGCGTCAAAAGCTCACAAATGCCAAATCTGAAAAAAATTAATTAATTCAACTAAAAATTATGACATCTTAAAATAATAATAATAACAAATTTTATAACATTTTGCAGATAAAACGTAAAATAATTTTTTAATTAAACTTTTCTAAATGACGTATGAAGACAAAATTACTTTTACTTTTATAATTAATTTTCAACATAAAATTAAGGTTATCAAAAATTAAAAAAAAATATTAAAATAATTTTTTTATGTTAAAAAATTTTTTAATTATTAAAATATCAAATTTATATTTTATATTAGGTTCAGAGAGGTTAAAAACATATTCACTTGAGCCATCTACAAAGTGTCATCTCTGCCTCTGACTTTAATAAATGTCAAATTTATTCTAATTTTTATTTATTTATTTTTTAAATTAGAGAATTTCATCAAAGGGTGCTAAAGGTAAAATACTTTGTTCATGTTTTATATTAATCCATTTTATATATTCCATTAATTCTTGCTGTTTAATTATAATTCTATTTTATCTTCAATCACATGCCTTTTCATTTTCTAATTTCTTTTATTTCACATTCAATTTTACATATTAACTGATTTATAATTATTTGTATTAAATTAGTTTAATAATTCCGTAACAATTTTTTGTGTTTGAATTCATTCGGGTTTAGAATTCATCTCAAGACCAAGGGAGTGAAATTTTATTTTTATTCTTACAATTAAAACAAATTTTATTAAATAATCTCTTTCATTACTGTATTTGACATTAATAATCTAATCCAATATGTTTTTAAACGCATGCATCTCCCAGTATAAATGTGGGTAAATATTAATTAATATGTGTTTGTGATTTGGTGACACTCACAAATAAATCAGGTCAGATTTGTTTTCTTGTGATTTCATAGCAAAAGGAGACAAATTTCCTTCGATTTATAGATTGTCAAGGACTTAAAAAGATTTCTGATTTGTTTCGTTTTAAATAATAACATAGATATTGAGTGAGAGGTCAGAATTTATTTTTATTCTAGAAATAATATCAAAATTCTTTACATATTCGTCCCTGACTGATAATTTTTTAGTTTATTTTTGCTAAATATATATAATATTCTAAAGATAATAAAGTTGGTATTCAATTTTTGGATTATTTTTATTTGTAAAATATATATATATATATATATATATATATATATATATATATAAATTAAAATTATTTGGCATTTTAATATTTCTATTATTTCGAGACTAATGGCAAAATTTATTTGAAAAATTATCTATTACTTGAAAACTGACTTTACAATTGATCAAATATATATAATTTTCTCAAATTGTATTTGTGTAATTCTTTTAAACTTGGCAAGCAATGATGTTCGGTATGTAACTGTAAATCTATGCAGAGGTTCGAAATAATATTTTATTTAGATCAGAGTTTGTCATGATTCAATTTATCGATCATAAATTATGCTAATTGTTCTAAATTTTATCTACCAACCAAGAGAAAGCTCTCTCTTAATACTTATATTGTATATATACACGAGTACCCTGCATGAGTCTACTCTTTTACTGGTATATCCCTTGAGGAGACTCACTCACAATGCTGGCTTTGCATCTATGCATATTCTTAATGTTTTTCTAATCGAGAGGGGTGCAATTTTAGAGGGTAGGCGGGAGTTGGGCGATATACGTAGGTAGAATCCACACTCACGTTCATTGCCATTATATATATATATATGTGTGTGTGTTTGAAAGAAGGTTTTTCCTAATTCTCTTTCTTCTTTTCTTTCTAGTTCCTGCGAGGGCAACTTGTCTACCCTCCACCTGCTTGAATCAGGCGTTAAATAACAAGTCCCTTTAGTATATGGCAGAGGCAGAGGGGCCTTCGCGTTGGGGGGCCAGGATCTTTACAATTTGTGCTTTTTGGTAAATAAATTTATAATTTGTTCATTCATATGTAGATAGTTTAAAGTAAAATTCGTTTTAGTGCATAATAAAAAGCATCGGTGAGAGGAAAATGATCTTTTTGACAAAAGATTTTAATTTTTCTTCCTTGATTCTCAATTTTTAGATATATTTCAATTTAATATTACAAGCCAAGGCGCTTCGGTTCTTAAAGGCCAGGCAATTGTCAGACCCGGCTTGTGATATTAAATTGAAATAAGGCTGCATTTTAGATTATATCTCGTTTAAATTTTATAAGATGAGATTTTAAATTTCTCCTTGCAAATCTCAAATGCAATTGTAATTAAGAGTTAAGAGATATTCTAATAAATGTTTTCTTTCTTTTTTTCAGATGTGCGTGATAGTGATTTAATGTTAGTGTAGTGCTAGTGCAACAGTGTGCAGCTGATGGAATGGAATGCAGGGTGTTGCGTCGAGCCGTGCAGAAAGGTAAATATTATTTAACGTTTAAACAAAAGCACACAGGGCCTTTCAGAGGAAATAGACCCGAGTAGAAAGGAGAGAGAATTCGCTTTGCGCGGATTTTTTCTCCTTAGCCTATTCTTTTAATTTTAATTTCTTTAATTTAAAACTTGGCAAATTGAGGTCCCAAATAGTGAGAGGCTATTCGCCTTCCCTCCCCCTCTGATAGCCCCTGTACACACACACACACACATACACATGCTTAAATATCAAATTCTCTTTTTCTAATTTCTATTTTCTGTTTTTTTACAGATCCTGAGATCTTCGAGGAGCAACAGAAAGAACAAAAGATAAGTGCAAAGCATGGTGCCAAGCATTTTAAAGGGCTTTAGGGTTCAGATTCGCCTTTTTAGGATGTCAGCTACCCCTAAATATAGAATTTGCTTTTTTCTTTAAAATTTCAATTAATAATTTTCTTTTTCTTTGCATAAAATAATTTTCAATTTCACTTTGGATTTAATAATTTTAAATTTTAATTTCAATTTGTTTTTTCAAAATTTAAATACAAACTAGAATTGCAATTCCTCCCCCCACATGCATCTGGAGAGAGAGAGCATCGCACAGCCGCCGAGGGATTTTTCAACATCTTCTTGGTACCCAGGCTCTTAAAAAGGGAATACAAATTTAAATGTATTCACTCTAATTTAGAAAATTAAATTGTAGTTAGAAAATGTTAATTTAAAAGGGAGGTGGGATGCACCATGCCAACGAGAGGGATTTTGTGGTTTTATTTATCAACTTGCAGCTCCTCCTCGTGAATCCATTTGTGGAGAAATCAACGAGAATTTCTTTCATTCTAGGCCTCTTTTGGATATTCGTTGTCGTTGTCTTTGTTGTTATTTGCTTCAGGTGTCCCTTCGCTAATCATTAGCTAGTTCGTTTGTTGATAGGATCCCTTGATTTAGGGTCCAAATAGGGAGAGCTAAAATGAAAGATTTTCTCGTTGATTTCTTCCATGAACGGTTCATAAGGAGATGCGGTCAGATCTGATTGACAGATCGAAGCCCAGGTTCTCAAGTGTTCTTGTTGTACTCTTGCGCAAAGACGTCTCTTGTGGAGTCTGATATGTTTTTGTATCTTTGAGGGTGGGTTGGAGGGAGCTCTATGGGATTAAATGAGTCAGGGAAGGGTTGCAGTTTCCTGGAGGCTCCAAATTGCAATTCTTTTGAGGCTAGGGACAGACAGACCCGAGGGCTCCACCGATCTGATGGTGGGGACGGGGTCACCAACACGCTCTCTATTGCCTTCGTCTTTTCTGATTGTATTGATAGAGTAGGTAGGATGATCTCTTCCCCGTTGGCCCCCGCACTCATTTGCCCGTAATCCAAATCACGTTCATTCTCACTGATACGATTTCTTCAGACTCCCGGCCTTGACAGTATTTTTTTTTTTATTTCTATTATGCAAAACTCTCTTGCTCTTTTTCCTATTCTTATCTTCCTTTACTACAAATACTTTTTTTTTTGTAGTAAATGAAAATAAAACTTTTTTGTGTTTATTTTTTTAATTTAGTGAATATGTGAGTGCGATTTCTTTTTTGGGAGAAGAGCAAAAACTTTGAATTTTCTCGCTATTAAAAGGTAAATATTCGATTCATAAATGCATTTGACTTCTAACTTGGAATTCAAACTAATTCTTTAATTCTTTTTTTAGGGCGCTTAATAAATAAATAAATAAAAAAATGATTATCGAAGATCTAAAAGAGAGATGCGTGATGTGCTCAGTTACTACGCACTTTATGCCAGCGATGACGACAAAGAGCAAATCTTTTCTTTTACATACGAAGAATAAAAGACGCAAAGTTGAATGTGACGTCACAACTCTTTTATTAGAATAGAATAGATTTTATTTGCTTTTTGCAAGAGATAGGAATCAAAATCTTTTAAATTTCTTCTTTTAAATGGAATTATTTTTGCACTCGAATCAAATACTCAAAGGTAAATTTGTTAATATATAAGATGGCATTCGTTTTTTCTTTTTTATTTAATAATTCGAACGATTCTTTTTCCAGGTCGGACGACGAGATTCCAACAAATTCCGATCCTCGAGTCAAAAAGTTTTTAATTTTAAAGTTTATTCAAAGTGACAAACTTGAATGCTTCAAGTTTCCATTATCCAGCTGTTTTTATTTCATTTTTACTTCAATACTCTATAAATGAATGGAAATATCATCACAACCAATCTCTTTACAAATAGAAATTAATTGATGCAGGCACTTTCACTTTGTGTGAGAAGTCACACCCATCAAGGGACTGATATTTACAATATCTCTATTCATTTGAATACAAGAAAACAAAATCTCTATAAATCTAGGCCTACCAGCAAAAATTGTTAGAAGATTTAATTATAAGAGAGAAAGAGGACAAGAAGCAGCTCGAGAGGATCGTAGAGCTTTAAGAAGAAGAGGCTCTCTATTTGGGGTGCTTGGAAGGAACCTCTACGCACTGCGCCTCCTAGAAACGGCGTCTCCTCTAAAAGACCCGTCTCATCCTTCCAACACCTTTGAACACAAAGAATATTCCGCATTGAGTTCATTATTATATCTATTTATTATTTTTGTTTTTATTTTTTATTTATAATTAGAATTCATAAATATTGTTAAAATCAATAAATATTCTTTTTTAGGGGCGAAGCTACTTTTAACGCAACTCTTCCGACCGCTATGCATTTTGGCGCTTACTGTACAGTGAGGGTCAATATTAAGTCCCACCCGTGCGTTTTCTACTTGTGATTATTTCATTGTTTTTATAAAAGAAAATGAAAATCTTTATTGGAAATTTCCTGGTTTCTATTACAAAATAAATAATATTTTTTTAAAAACAATGAAATAATCACAAGTAGAAAATGCTTGGGTGGGACTTAATATTGCCTCTCACTGAACATTGAGCCACTTCTCTTTGCATTTAATATTTATTTATGTCTTAAGCACTTATTGACGTAGTTGAAGGAATAGTTGAGTCCTCTTTTTATGCATTCGTTGGGAAGGAAGAATAAGGCGCTAGTTAGATAATATAAATATTCTCGTCTGCTGATATGTACATTTATTTATTTAGAAACAGAACAAGTTCTTGAAGAAAGTATTTGTTGAAGTCATTGCAAGATGCCAATCGATTATCAAAAAGGAAAAATCATCTATAAATATTGCTTTCATCTTCCAACAACTTCGACAAGAAAGAAATATAAATATAAATGTCTATGAGTTTTCAGTTTTTTTTATTAAAAAAGGAATGGAAATAGCACAAAAGACCGATCAAGTCCTGAGTTTGTTCAAATTGCTGGGACAAATCATTGCTGCAATTGCTCGGGTACGACGACAAACGCCAAATGCCCTTTTCTTTTAAAAGAGAAATAAAAGAAGAACTCGCCGCCTCGTGGAAATGGATTCGAATTTGATTCTCTCCGATCGGTTCAATCTCTATGCCGAGAAGCAACTCGTACAATTTCACACTCTTGATATTCACTTTCATTAATGTTTTCATATTATTTTTGAGAAATTGCATCTCTAGAAAAAATAAATATACGTAATCATTATTATACATATAATAAAATTACAAGCCGCGGCGCCCGCCTTGGGCCCCCTCGCTGGCTCAGGCCCGCCTGCGACGGACCCCCTGGCCTTTTCTTTTTTTTTTTTAAACCACTCCCACACACACACTCTCATTCACACACACACACACACAGTCTTTTCGGCAACTTAGGCCATATAAGACATTTAAACGATAACCGTTATATAAGATAATATCTATTGGGGGTCCAGGCATTCCTATTTAAGCCATTTGGTATCCAAATGCCTTAAATAAATCATCTCTCACCCCTTATAACTACCATACTCCAAGCCCCGTGCCTGCTTGTTTACAATTCATAGAATACAAAATTTCTTTATTTAAATCAATCCCAAACCAAAACCAAAAAATTTTTTTCCCTCCATAACGCCCTTTATAAGACTGCAAAATTTACGGCAAGTGGGTCAGACAGCGTGACAGACGGACACTTTGCTATTATATATATAGATAATGATTTTCTTCTGATCTTTTCTGGAACAGCCAATCACTTCTGTGGTTAAAACTGCTGCCAGCAATCTCAAATATGGTTCAGCATCCCATCTACCCTATTGAGTTTGGCTTACGACTAAGTAGAATTTGTCTTCTTTTGCCCCTCGATTAGAACAAGTTTCCTGCCTCTTTCTACCCTTACACCTGCAATAGTCATCTTACTTAAGCCTTTGGACATTGGCATCCTGATATAATAATGACAACAGATTAACCCTCAAAACGGATAGCGAGTGGTCCATAGGGTTCTTGCCTGCTTATAAGCTTCATCCAAGGAGAGAGAAGAACTTTCGACGAGTCCGCTAATGAACGAATCTCTAATACAATCATTGCTATTAGTTTCTGAAGATACAGCCTTAAAATCACAAATTTTTGATCAATAGTTTCCCCCACCTTTTGCCGGCCTGTATGCCTAGCAACGACTTCGTTCACAGGTTTCAAGTAAGCGGATGGCTTCATCAAAAATTTTAGCTCCGCTTATTCGTTTAAAAATTCCCGGAGAAATGAAATTAATCAATAGTTTTAATTTATTAGCTTCTTCAGTTAATAAAGGTCTGGAGCCAATGGTTCCAAGCTGCATCAGTAGCATCTGGTTCGAAAGCGAGAATCTCGGGTTTATTTAATCTTTCCATTTCTAAGCTGAATAAATTGATAATATACCCCAGAAGATGGATAGTACGAACTGAGAATGTACTTTCCTCTTGATTGAACTTGTTAGCGGCTCTCAACATTTTCCAGATTAGGAAGTGACGTTACTGGAAACAAACCCGCAATATGCCACTATTAGATAGAGGGAAGGGCGTGAATCTGCTGTGTCTATTAGACACTTAGCTCCCATCGGTCAATTGATAAGGAGCGATCCTGATTCTGATGACGATGAAGGATGTTCTCCAAATTCATCTCTCGACCGAAGAGCGGGTACTTCAAATGAACAGCGAGTCTCTCAAGAAATGGATACTTACCCGAATTCGCCAGAACTCCCTACATCGGCGCCTACGGCCAAGTACGTGAGTCAGAAACCCGCCCAGACATCTCAAGAGACTCCTTGAAAGCTCTTTTCTTCTCCTTGGATGAAGCTTTTAAGCAGGCAAGAACCTTGGAACTAGCTCACGTTCACTCTCTAGCCTTTTTGAGGGTCTGTTGTCTTTATTATATCAATTTATTCAGCTTAGAATTAACGTGTATAATATAAATTAAATATATATTCGAAAACAAATAAAGATTGATTCGCTTAGCAGCAAAACTCTATATCACAACCATTCAAAAAAAACATGTTTTTAATTTTAACAAAACTTAAATTCATATTTAAAAACTGATAAAAAAAAGAATTCTTTAAAAGTATTAGTCCTAGTTAACACTTACTCTTATCCCTTTCATCTCGTTTTGATTGGAGTTGAGTTAAATTCTCAAGTTTTAAATGTATTTCTTGTATCATTTGTTCATTCTTCTTCTCAAAGTCTCCGCATTCTTCTGATAACTGTTTATTGTTATTTTTAATAATTAAAAGATCCTCTTGTAAGAGAGATCTAAGATTCTCTTTTTTTGAAATTAATTTTTTATTTTGGCCTTTAAAAGACAAACAAAAAATAAGTCAATTTGCAAAATTTAAATGAAATAAAAGAGCTCTTACTTGAAATGTTTTCTTTCTTCTCTATATACTCAGTACACATTGTGTCAACAAATAATTCTTGATCCTTTAGTTTTCTTAATTGTTCTTCTTTATAAGAATCAAAGTCTTCTTGGGAAATATAAAATAAATCCTCCATTATATACAAATATTATAAAGTTAATTTAATTAATAATTTTTATAAACAAATGTGTTTAACCGTCAGTTTGAGAAATTTGAAATGATGGAAATAAAGATGTCAAAGATTAAAAAAATAGAGATAGGTCATTAAATAAATGATTAGTTCAAATGAACTAGTCTGCCAAGAAAAAAAAATGAACGATTATTTTAAGAAAATTAAATCAAAGTTTTAAACTTATATATTAAAATACCTTGATATATTATTCGAAAATAATTTTTCTTTATATTCTCTATATAATTTTGAATAAAATTTTACAAAATTTTTGGGATAGAATCCCGAAGCCGTCAGTGGGCGCTTGACTAGTTCACTAGTTCGGTCTTTTGACATTAGCTCTACATTCATGATTCTTTCGTTCTTTTCATTTGCGCGCATTTTGTGACTTGTGTCGTGGCGCCCTATTTGTTTTGTCACTAGCCTTGGTCACTAGTGTCTTTTCGGTTTTCTTCGGTCAAAAACCATTCAGTTCGAAGCTCAAAGGGCTCGCAAATTTATTTTTAAAAGCTACCGAATCGCTTCGAACTGAACGGTTTCTGCCCCAAGCCGAGAATTCCCTAGTTGTTTTAAATTTTTTTTAATCTAAGGGAACCGAACTGCAAGGGACCGAAACAATTAGGTCGGGATCCCTGCAAGTTGTTGAAAAAAAAAAGATTCTTACCTTAATCCGGCCTCTCCTCGCCATGATCCTTGGTTATTTTAAAAAATAAAATAATAAGAACGAATCTCAAAAAGGAGAACGAAAGAATCACAAATGAAGCACGCCAGCGCTCTCTGGTTTTTTATTGAAAGAGTTTTTTTTTGAATATTTATGAATAAAACTTTGCAACATTGTCAAGATTTTAAACAAAAAATAAAAAAAATTATATTAAATATTGTTAAATACATTTTAATCTACTAATATTAAGAAAAAGTTATTATTTTATAAATAAATACAGTTTTTTATATTAATATTGATTAGTTTCCTTTTTTACCAATAGAGTTAACGAAACAAAAGTATGAAATGCATTTCTTCATATTATATCTTAGCATCAGCATAGCATGTGTATTTTGCTTG
>JAKCPI010028465.1:0-63974 GCA_023213315.1 Euborellia annulipes | reverse complement strand
AGGCAACTCTCTGCAATTTAGCCTTTGTTCAACATGAGTGATGGCGCTATCTCAGGCGATACAAGGAACTACATCCCTCCTCCCTTCGTTATTCCCCTTCCCTTATAACATTAAACCAGGGTTGGCAAATTTTTTTACGCCCGTATAATATACCAGTTTTTTACATCTAAAAAATGTCATGTAAATAACCGGGTTGATGTAAAAAACTTGTAAAAAACCAACCACTTGAAACAGGTTAGTAGCATATATTTCATCTTTTTTAATGTTTTACAGCATTGACGATGTTGTTTTCTTTTTATTAATTGAATAATCTTATAATCAAAATGTTAATAAAATAATTGAAAATTAAAAATTCAAAAATTAAATTTGGAAACCTAACCTACAACTGTCTTTGCATTTATAAGTACATTTATTATTTTCTTTAATTAATTAATATCAGATACTTTGCTGTGGTGATGATTGATAAGGAGCTCAATGAGGAAAGGCAGCCAGCATAAATAAAAACTTTTATATTATTTCATCGACGTTTCGGAAGCTCGTCGCTCCCATCTTCAGGACCTATGGCCATCAAATATTTTTTATTATTAGACAAATTAGAAAAATATACAGAATGTAGTTATGAAATCTTACGAAATAATTGTCGCAATTGAGATGGAGAACATTATAAAGTACACACAACAAATGTTCATAAAATGTATGTTGTCCATAGTATTTAACAATTGTAATAATAATAAAAAAATATTTGATGGCCATAGGTCCTGAAGATGGGAGCGACGAGCTTCCGAAACGTCGATGAAATAATATAATAGTTTTTATTTATGCTGGCTGCCTTTCCTCATTGAGCTCCTTATCAAATTGAACTTATTTATGTACTCTCAAATAAGTGGATGAATTTAATAAGTTTAAACTATAATTATTATTTCTAATAAACATATCGATATCATTGATATTAAATTCATCGTTCTCTGAAGACAAGACTAGTTCTTTTAAAGAATGACATCGTCTGATGATTTGTTCTATGCAGTTTTGAGTGAATTTACATTTAGTATAGATATGTAGAGTCTTAATTGTTTTAAATGCAGAGATCAATTCTCCAAGATCATTGGGAGAATATGTTGTCCAATTATCAATATGTACAACTTCAAGTGAAGTTAATCCTTTTAAAAAATTTATTATTTTATCAGGTGCATTCTTTTTTCTAAAACATCTTAGTTTAGAATGAGTGACAACTTCAGTAGCATCTATATTGTGGGAATAGGTAAGATCGAGATATTCCAAGTTTGGACAGAGTGTTAAGACACTACTCAAATTGGCATCTTCTATTTGAAGTACTAAAGTCTTCAGTTTCGAACCACAATTTTTAAGAAGTTGCATCAATTGAACGTTGGTCAAATTATAAAAATAAAAGTGTTTCAAATGTTGAAAATTTGGAACAAATTCTAAAAGTGAATTTTCAGGGCTTAGCAAACAAAGTGAGTCAGCTTCTGGAAAGATTCTATGAAGCTGAACAAGGGATGCTAAAGGTGTTGAACTAGAAATTAAAATTTTTATTAAATCTGATGGAATTAGTTGAAAGAACAACAAATTTATAAAATTATTATTAGTTTGAAATATTTCTAAATTTGGCAATTTGTTTAAAATTTCATTCAGTGAAATTGGATGCATTGAAAAAATAGAATGAACTATTAATTCTTAAAACACGGAGTGATTCGTGTTTTGGCCATGAATCATGATGGAGTTTTTTAAAACGAATATCGTTCTCTATCCACTCTAATTCCTCTAATCTGGGACAAATTTTTAAAATGCTTCCCAGAAAATCAATAGTGATTTTAGAGGATTTTAATCTTAATGATTTTAAAGATGGAATCCATTTCAAAATTTCTTCCAAATCTGAATTATTTATAAAATCACAATTCCAATCTAAATGAATTACATTTGGTTTTTTCATTTTTAATATTCGTGTGACATGACGAATAAATTGTGAATTTTTATTTAGATTAAAGTAATGATCACAAAGATAGAAGCAGAACCTCTTTGTCCTTTCAGAGAGCATCAAAATAGCGACTTTATGCATCAAATCTGTCTTTTCTCGTTCACTTAAATGCAACAACAAATCATTCATACATTCGTCAACTATAATAGTCGGGAGACTCTGGACATATTTTCTTTGGAAATCAAAATATTCTTCAGAATTTGGAGAAACATCAGAAGAAAGAAAGTTGATTAAATTTTCTTGGTATTCCTTCTTGATGAAGTTGTAAAAAGAGGCTGGCGATGGCATTTTGATTCCTGATGAGGTCTGCAAAAACAAAATAATGTAATTATTGTTTTGTTACTCGAGAGATGTTAACATCTCGGCAGTGGCGTAACCAGGGGGGGGCGGGGGGGGGCTCGAGCCCCCCGCCCCAGGCGCATTAAGCCCTTGGCGCCCCCCGAGACCGGCATAGGCGCCCTACGGCCTCTAAGATATAGCCCAGCGAATGTGATTTATCATATTCTTTCATCGATTGTCTTAAAAAATTGTTTTCTTTTAAAATTATATTACAACTTGAATTCTACTATTTTAAATGAATTTAATTCCAAAAATAATAAATAACGTATATAGAGGCTTTATAATTAAAATTTTTTTTTATTTTGCAATATATAAGCCTTAATTTGATGTTTTATGGCTGTGGATATTTACTCAGGATTCGTATAAGCCTTAATATTTAATTTTTGAAATTCAAAAATTTTTTAAGCATGAAGGAATTGAGCTATGAGACTGAAATGTTATATTTAAGTTAAACACCCCCGGGAACGTGAAAATAAGCTTTTAATCAAAATCGGCCAACAAGTACTAGTATTTTACTATGTAGTTTTTCAGTTTTTTTCGATCTTCTCAAAATGAAAGGGCTTTACCATTCTTCAGGCCCGCCCGGAGCCCGCCCGGAATTTTTCAAACCCGCCCATTCCCGCCCGAGATTTAGTGAATGAATGAACGAATGTCACAATTTTTAAAATAAAAAATTTCATTTGCATGCCCGTCGAAATAAAATACTTTATTTTAAAAAGTTTTTATCTTTCTTTGATATTTTCCCGAAAACTGAATAGTTTTTGAAATAATCACGAAGAAAACGACATTTTCGTAATAGCAAAGAAAAATCAAAACAAAATCATACAGGTGTCATTAAAAAACATGTAAATATAAACAAATTCGCTGAGAAAATTACAGGATGCAAGAAATTTGCCCGCCGAAGGCGGCAATTTGCTCGCCGAAGGCGAGCAAGGGAGTCCAGGGGCGGAGCCCCCTGGAAAATCGGCGCCCTAGTTGAGCTTCGCCCCCCCCCGCCCTCAAAGGCTGGTTACGCCGCTGCATCTCGGGGATAACAAATTTGTTATCTTTCAAACTCTAACAAATACTTATGGTTTATTTTAACAAAAATTATTGTCTTCGATTAATTTCAAAAGAATCCTGAATGAATTTAATTTTTTAAGGCTGCCTGATTGAGAAGAAATTGTTTTGGACTTGTAACAAATCGATTCGGAAACGACTCATTGGACACAAATTCAAGTATATTATTGATCATAGAATAGCAAAATTTTCAGGAAATTATTCAAATAAGGGTATTAAAATCGCGCGTTTTTAATCTTAATTTAATAATTGGAAAATGGGAATGATAATTGGAAATCAATTGGCGTTAAAAACTGTGAAAAATATTTATTTTAATCATTTTAAATTATTCTTGATGAATTTCTCCATTTTTCGTTATTTATATGAAGTAATGGGAATAGTTAAAATAATAACGAATTTTTAAATTAAAAATTATTTATTCTCTCGACAATCGATTTCGGCACAACAAATTTTATAGATAAACCTGTAAACCTATATATACATATTATATACACTATACTATACTATATATACATAATATACAAATGTAATCGTTTTCACATTTTTAGCCGACCTGATGATGGTACATAGTGCCGAAATCGATTGTCGAGAGAATAAATAATTTTTAATTTAAAAATTCGTTATTATTTTAACTATTCCCATTACTTCATTTTAAATTATTTTAAAAATTATATTTTATCAATTTAAAAATTGAACAATTAAATCTCACAATTATTTTTTTATAATTCGTCATATATATTAAATTTCAACTTTCCTATTTTTGTCGTCATTGCTTGTGACGTCATAACTTGTAGCGTGTGACGGCCTTTGACGTCACGGCTTTTAACGCGACATGCTGATAGAGAAACGAAAAAAATTTGTGTCGATCTAAATAAAGTTTCACTTTAAAAAAAAAAAACTACAAAAATAAACGGAATTTCAAATATTTTTAATAGAAGATTTGAGAGATGTTGAATTTCAAGAGAAACAATTCTCTTTGGACCTTGGCCTGTTCGTTTTCTTTGTCTCTTTGTTCTTTAGAAATATTTGAAATTCTTTAAGGGCTTAAATTTGAAAAAGATTTTTAGGGCAATGAAGAATCTGTTATTTTGTGTTATCGTTGATAACAAAAGATTTACAAAATCTTTATCATTAAGAATAAATAGTTTGAACATTTTATTCTTCTTATTTGAAAAAATATCATCTGATCTCAAAATTCGAACGAAATTTCTGATGCAAATTTAAATGTATCGTCAGAATTCACTGTTGCCAAATTTATACACATTTGCCATGTGGAATTATTTGTAATATTGTAACACTTGTGCACATTCGATCGTTTTCTACCCACATAAATTTGCTTCAAAATTGATTATTTGATTTATAGATAAAATTATGCTGATAGATTGTTAAATACACTTTCAATAATATAAAAAAAAAAAAATAATAGTAAAAGTAAATTAATTTAAACTGGTGCCGTGGATTTAATTAAAAAAAAATAAAATTAAAAACACGAGGTTATATGTTTCAATATATTATTTTTTGGGAATAAACAATTAATTCGTATTTTAAAATTTAGTGTTTATAAGTATTTCGCTTCTGGGCCCACATCATGCTGGTACGTGGATGGCGACCTCGAGCTGCCCAAGCTGGGACAGGCAGTCCTTCTGTTCTTTTTATGTCAGTCTCTCCTGGTCTCAAAATTCGTGTAGGTCCGCCGACCCCGCACCGCAGGATTAGGTCGAGGAACGAAGATGAAGAAGTGTGTATATGTATTAATAACGCAAAATTTGTTTTTGTATCAATTCATAATATATTGAAATATATAATCTTGTGTTTCAATTTTCTTAAAAGCAACTTTAAATTAATGTTCTCTTCTCGGAGAGACATGAAGCCAAAAATTAATCAAAATATTAAAATAAGATAAAATGGAAATGTAGCAGTAGAAATAATAAACTTTATTTTATTAAATTAAATTTTAGTAAAATAAAAGAATTGGAGCCTGGGTTAAAGAGATAAATGGATTTAAAATAAATATGTGTGTTTCAATTTTGATACTCCCTATAAATAAATAAAATAAATTTATTTCAAATTCGTACTTACTTTTAGTTGAAATGTCGACAAACAAAATCACGTGTTCTAGAGATGGTGATGCAGATCAAGCGTACAACTCAGAAATAGAATGTTGACTGAATAGCACTCTACAGGCGAATAAATGAGAATGGAGAGGCAACTCTCTGCAATTTAGCCTTTGTTCAACATGAGTGGTGGCGCTATCAGTGGCAGATAAATGCAATATTGTCGGGGGGGGGGGCGGTTTTTTTTTTAATTTTTTTTTATTTAAGGACTTTGTCGGCATCTATGGCCATTTAGACCCCTTTCCTATTTATTTAAATTGATTGGTAACAAATTCAATTGAAATTAAAGAGCGGAAATCATAATTTCTTTAGATTACTAGTTTTTATAACTGTTTGCAACGCCCGCGGATTTCGCTGAAAATTTCCTATCTTTTTTCTACCCCTTGAAAGACATTTTTGAGAATTTTTTCAAATTTTTTTTAC
Organism: Euborellia annulipes; assembly: GCA_023213315.1. Lineage (NCBI taxonomy): Eukaryota > Metazoa > Arthropoda > Insecta > Dermaptera > Anisolabididae > Euborellia > Euborellia annulipes. The sequence goes on along the minus strand of JAKCPI010028465.1, from coordinate 58,046 downwards.
CCAACTAAAAAAAAGTTATGGAATTTTGAAAAAACTGCTCTTTTTTTCAAATAACTATAACTTATTTTAAAATTGATATTGCGGAACCCCGCAAGGCTATAAAAATTTTGTTTTTTAATGTAGTTTTCAGAAAAAAATACAAAAATTATTTCAGAAGCCCGGATATATGAAATATTTCAGTTTTTTTGAAAAAACCCTAATTTTAATCCGACCATTTTTTTCTTCAGTAAAATACGAGACTGACAAAAAAACAATTTTTAGTAAGATGACTTAAAATTTTCGAATAAAATATCATTTTTCAACTTCTAAAGTTTCACGAGAAAGCTGAAAAAATTTCATAAAAAAGTTACGTAAAAAATAAACCAAATTTCAAGAACAAGAAACATTTTTTTATAACCAAAAAAAAAAAAAAAAAAAAAAAAATGGTAGGATTAAAATTAGGGTTTTTTCAAAAAAACTGAAATATTTCATATATCCGGGCTTCTGAAATAATTTTTGTATTTTTTTTGAAAACTACATTAAAAAACAAAATTTTTATAGCCTTGCGGGGTTCCGAAATATCAATTTTAAAATAAGTTATAGTTATTTAAAAAAAAAGAGCAGTTTTTTAACTTTTTTTAGTTGGGTAAAAAAATTTGAAAAAATTCTCAAAAATATCTTTTAAGGGGTAGAAAAAAGATAGGAAATTTTCAGCCAAATCCGCGGGGGTCAGGAAAAAAAATTTGTCGATTTGGCATGGAATGACCCATATATATTAGTAGGAGAAAGCAAAAAGAAAATTTTTTTATTAAATTAAAGAAATATTATCAATAATTAATTTCAGTTAAAGAAACCTTATTTTGCCAATTGGTCCTTGATTTTGCTAACTCAATCCGACCTGGGGGTAGGCACCTCCCATCCCCTCGCTTAGCTAAGCACCCACTTAGGTTTATACTATCTGCCCTTAGGGTTCGGAAATCAGAGGCGATAGAGGATTAGGACTCGCTCCTTTGGGCCCAAAATAATATTAATTCGATATTACATACGATTTCATATTTTTTAATAGACAAAAAAAGTTTACTTGCATTAAAATAAATAAGTATATTATATTTGATTTTCTGTATACAATCTTTTAAAAATACAGCTACTGTGACAGAATATATAACGTTTAAAAAAAAAATAATTTTTGAAGATAACAAAATAATATGGAAATATAAAAAATAATTTAAAACCTAAGGTTTTTAACATCTCAAATTGACATTTTTTGAAATGTTAGAATTTTATTGTCAAAAATATAAAAAAAATTAAAATTGAACTTATTTATGTATTCTAAAATAAGTAGATGAATTTATTAAGTGTAAGCTATAATTCTTATTTCTAATAAACATATCAATATCATTGATATTAAATTCGTGATTCTCTGGAGGCAAGACGAGTTCTTTTAAAGAATGGCATCGTCTTATGATTTGTTCTAAGCAGTTTTGAGTGAATTTACATTTAGTATAGATATGTAGAATCTTAATTGTTTTAAATGCAGAGATCAATTCTTCAAGATCATTAGGAGAATATGTTGTCCAAGAGTAAAGTTGTACAACTTCAAGTGAAGTTAATCCTTTTAAAAAATGTATTATTTTATCAGGTGCATTCCTTTTTCTAAAACATCTAAGTTTGGATTGAGTGACAACTTCAGTAGCATCTATATTGCGAGAAAAGGAAAGATCGAGTAATTCCAAGTTTGGACATAGTGTTAAGACACAACTCAAATTGATGTTGTCTATATTAACTACTAAAGACTTTAGTTTTTCACCACAATTTATAAGAAGTTGTGTCAATTGAACGTTGGTCGAATTATAAAAATAAAGGTGTTTCAAATGTTGAAAATTTGGAACAAATTCTAAAACTGAATTTTCAGAGCCTATCAAATCAAGTGAGTCAGCTTCGGGAAAGATGCTATGAAGCTGAACAAGGGATGCTAAAGGTGTTGGACTAGAAATTAAAATTTTTATTAAATCTGAAGGAATTTGTTGAGAGAACAAAGAATTTATAAACTTATTATTAGTTTGAAATATTTCTAAATTTGGCAATTTGTTTAAAATTTCATTCCGTGAAATTGGATGAATTGAAAAAAAATAGAATGAACTATTAATTCTTAAAACACGCAGTGATTCGTGTTTTGGCCATGAATCAAGATGGTGATTTCTGAAACGAAGATCGTTCTCTATCCAATCTAATTCCTCTAATCTGGGACAAATTTTTAAAATACTTCCCAGAATATCAATTGTGATTTTAGAGGACTTTAATCTTAATGATTTCAAAGATGGAAGGCATTTCAAAATTTCTTCCAAATTGCATCTATCTATAAAATCACAATTCAATGCTAAATGCATTAAATTTGGTTTTTTCATTTTTATTATTTGTAAGAAATGATGAATAAATTGTGAATTTTTATTTCTATTATAGTAATATCCACAAGGATAGAGGCAAAATCTCTTTGTCCTTTCAGAGAGCATCAAAATCAGTTGCTTTATGCATAAAATCTGACTTTTCTCGTTCACTTAAATGCAACAACAAATCATTCATACATTCGTCAACTATAATAGTCGGGAGACTCTGGACATATTTTCTTTGGAAATCAAAATATTCTTCAGAATTTGGAGAAACATCAGAAGAAAGAAAGTCGATTAAATTCTTCTTGGTATTCCTTCTTGATGAAGTTGTGAAAAAGAGGCTGGCGATGGCATTTTGATGCTGATGAAGTCTGCAAAAACAAAATAATGTAATTATTGTTTTGTTACTCGAGAGATGTTAACATCTCGGGGATATCAAATTTGTTATCTCTGAAACTCTAACAAGTCACAGTCAATTCAGCGAAATATGTTTGTTTTATTTTAACAAAAATTATTGCCTTCGATTTATTTCAAAATAATCCTGAATGAATTTAATTTTTTAAGGCTGCCTGATTGAGAAGAAATTGTTTTGGACCAGTGGCGTAGTGAGCTTAACTCGCTTCCGGGGCACAATACCTTTTTGGCGCCCCCCCCCCATTCGAAAACCATAATATTTATTTATTTATTTATTTATTTATTATTTACACACAACTTCCCAATTTACAATTTATTCATAATTATATGTAAAACATACAAAATTATTATATTACACTCGCACTAAATTTAAAATATATTTTCCAGAAATTAATTATAATAAAAATAAAAATTATCCAGCAATTTTTTGTTTTACGGACCATTTGGCGCCCCTTTGTGAGTAGCGCCCGGGGCATGATGACTCCCCCCCCCCCTCGCTACGCCACTGTTTTGGACTTGTAACAAATGGATTAGAAACTAGATCTAAAACGAATCAATGGGCACAAGTCCAAGTATGTTATTGATCAAAGTACAGCAAAAAAATACAAAATTTTTAAAATCTTCAGTCTAAATAAAACAGAAATTCTAATATTTTTAAAAGAAGATTTGAGAGATGTTGAATTTCAATAAAAAAATTCTCTCTGGACTTTGACCTGTTCGTTTTCTTTGTCTCTTTGTTCTTTAGAAATGTTTGAAATTCTTTAAGGGCTTAAGATTGAAAAAGATTTAGGGCAAAGAAGATTCTGTTATTTTGTGTTATCGTTAATAACAAAAGATTTACAAAATCTTTATCATTAAGAATTTATAGTTTGAATATTTTATTGTTCTTATTTGAAAAATATCATCTGATCTCAAAATTAGAACGAAATTTCTGATGCAAATTTAAATGTATCGACTGTTGCCAAATTTAGACCATTTGCCATGTGGAATTATTTGTGATATTTTGAAACTTGTGCACATTCGATCGTTCTCTACACTCATAAATTTGCTTCAAAAGTGATTATTAGGGCTCGGATTTATAGGCACTGAAAATCTTTAAAATAGGCAGGCAACTAAGCACTAAAAATTATTAAAATAGGCACTTAAAAAGGCATTTATTGTAAAAATAGGCACTCAGAGGCACTTAAAAGGCATTATTTAAGAAATAATATAAAAAAATTTAAAAATTTGTCTTATTTTTGGTAATCTGGTGTGACTGGTCGCACAGCACACAATTTTTTATTAATTTCGGTAATTTAAAGGCGTATTCTGTACTTGTTTGCCAGAATATTAATAGAAATCAAGTTTTTAAGTACTAATTTTTAAAATTTTACATTAAAAATAAATTTTTTTTTTTGAAAAAAGTATTTTTTTCAAATCTCGGGGGGGGGTGAGTAATTAACCCCTTTCCCCCCCTTGAAATATTTTCTTGATAATTAAAAAAATTTTAAATTTAGGCTATGTATAGCTCGTAAAAAATTGAAATTGGTTATTTGAACTTAAAATAGGCGCTAAAAAAGGCATTTATAGATGAAATAGGCACTAAAACCCAAAATCGGCCAAAATAGGCATTATAGGCACTAACAAATGCCTCTTCTTTTATTCAGAATTTCATGAAACGTATAAATATCATATTGGCCTAAATTTTAAGCCATAAATTAAAAAAAGGCAAATAGGGCGAAATCCGAGCCCTAGTGATTATTTTGTTTATAGATAAAATGCTGCTGATAAATTGTTAAATACACAATCAATAATATAAAAAAAAAATAATAGTAAAAGTAAATTAATTTAAACTGGTTAATTTAATTAAGAAAAATAAAATTAAAAACACGAGGTTATATGTTTCAATATATTATTTTTTGGAATAAACAATTGATCCGTATTTTAAAATTTAGTGTTTATAAGTATTTCGCTTCTGGGCCCACATCTTGTGGGTTCGTGGATGACGACCTCGAGCTTCCCGAGCTGGGACAGGCAGTTCTTCTGTTCTTTTTTTTTCTGTCTATCCCGGTCGCAAAAATTCGTGTAGGTCCACCTACCCGGCACCGCAGGAATAGGTCGAGGAACGAAGATGAAGAAGATGTGTGTATATATATTAATATCGCAAAATTTATTTTTGTACCAATTCATAATATATTGAAATATACAATCTTGTGTTTCAATTTTCTTAAAAGCAACTTTAAATTAATGTTCTCTTCTTGGAGAGACATGAAGCCGAATATTAATCAAAATATAAAAATAAGATAAAATGGAAATGTAACAGTAGAAATAATAAACTTTAGTTTATTAAATTAAAAAAAAACCCTCACACTTTTTTTCACTCACACTCACACACCCATTCACACAGTCTTTTCCGCAACTTAGGCCATATAATCCTTTACGATAACCGTTATATAGGATTATATCTATTGGGGGTCCAGGCATTTCTATTGAAGCAATTATTAAATTTAATTTTAGTAAAATAAAAGAAATGGAGCCTGGGTTAAATGGCTAAATGGATTCAAAATAAATGTGCGTTTTTTAATTTTGATACTCCATATAAATAAATAAAATAAATTTATTTGAAATTCGTACTTACTTAAGTTGAAATGTCCACAAACAAAATCACGTGTTCTAGAGATGGTGATGCAGTTCAAGCGTACAACTCGGAAATAGAATGTTCACTGAATAGCACTCTACAGGCGAATAAATGAGAATGGAGAGGCAACTCTCTGTAATTTAGCCTTTGTTCAACATGAATGGTGGCGCTATCTCGGGCGATATAAGGAACTACATCCCTCCTCCATCTTTATTCCCCTTATAGCCCAGTCAAATTAGGGTTTCACCTCGGAATGAAAGATAATAAGCTGAATTTTTGTATGGACCTTTATTTTGGCATTCTAAATGATGTCTCAAAAGTCACATATGATCACGTGTCCGCGTCACGCGGTATTCAAGGTCAAAGGTCACAAATATCAGTTTTTCGCGAATATCTCGTTTCCTATACCTTAAATGATATTTGGACCTATTATAATAGTTGTAGAGGATAAAATTCTCTACAATTTATATCTGAAGCATTTTTTATACGACTAATCGTTTTTGAGGTAGAGCGTAAAGAGTGCGCACCGCATAGCCTTATATGGCTTTATGCACGTAATGTGTGACTCATGGTATTCATACCGTATTGTAAGTCGTATAAAGTTTATTATTGATTAAAAAACAACTCCCATTATTTACTTACTAATTATTAATTATTTTTATTTAATTATATGTCTTTAACTCTTATATTTAACTATAGTGATTTTATACTTTTAATTCTGTTTTATATTATATATCTTAATTATATTTTAGGTAGAAAAGACATGTACACGAAAATAATATATTTTATTTATATCTTTATTTATCATTCATATATCGCATATGATACATTTATTACAATTTCAGTTCAAATATTGGGTGGATTTTGGTTGACCTTAATGACATATTTAGCAAATGGAACTTAATTCCCTTATTCTTCTTCCGGTCGGTCACTAATTTGTGATTCGTTAACATCATCCTCGTTATCGATAATATTTGTCTCCAAACCTTCAAGGACTTCGTGGTCATATGCACTCTCTTCATCAGGATTATTTTGATTTGTTGAAACGTTGAGGCAAGCTTGTCCGTTTCACTAGCCACAAGCTGGAGAACATTTTAATTTAACCCCTAGTTCCTGCATCCCCAGCTTGGGGACAACCTTTCTTGCAGATGCAAAATATTGTGTTTAGCAGTTCAGCTAGTGCTGGGGGTAATTTGCTAGTGCTGGGGGTGTAGTTATTGGTTCAAGGAGTCAATTTTGCCTCAAAGCTTCATCATATCAAAATAATCCTGATGAACAAGAGAGTGCATATGACCCCGAAGTCCTTGAAGGTATCGAGACAAATATTATCCATAACAAGGATAATTATAACGAAGTATGCGCGCTTTACCACATGCAAATGTATCATATGCGATATATGAATGATAAATAAAGATATAAATAAAATATATTATTTTCGTGTACATGTCTTTTCTACCTAAAATATAATTAAGATATATAATATAAAACAGAATTAAAAAGTATAAAATCACTATAGTTAAATATAAGAGTTAAAGACATATAATTAACTAAGGTGTGGTGGCTGTGATGATAATTCAGAGAGGAAGGGCAGAGGCAGCCAAAAGGAAATAATTCTGAATGCTACAACAATTTTCCTAAGACGTTTCGGTGCATTTATTAGTGCTCCATCTTCAGTCCTTTCTATAATAAAACATACACATCAATATGAAAATATACATGTATATATCAAATATAATATAACAATATGAAATAACTTACAATTGTTTTTTTGTGCTCAGAGTTAGTCTAAAATTGCTTGATATATACATATGTCTTTAATTGGTTACAATTGAACATGTATATTGTTGAACTGGCATACAATGTTTGACATCTAAGATCTAGTCTAAAATCTAATGTTTGTTAATCTAAGAATGATTTTCTCAATTAATGTGAAATATCGTAATCGAAATGTCAAAATTTTTTAAAAAAGAATTTTTTAATATTCATTTGTATAAATTAATAAAAGTTAATAAGTTAAGAATTTAAATATAGATAATGAGAAATTTTTTTATAAATAGATAAATTAGTTGACTGACCGAATACATTCGTTTATATAAATCTAAGAATAATATATTTGTATTCATTCATATAGTTCACTTTCTTGGGTGACTATTGTCAAACATTGTATGCCAGTTCAACAATATACATGTTCAATTGTAACCAATTAAAGACATATGTATATATCAAGCAATTTTAGACTAACTCTGAGCACAAAAAAACAATTGTAAGTTATTTCATATTGTTATATTATATTTGATATATACATGTATATTTTCATATTGATGTGTATGTTTTATTATAGAAAGGACTGAAGATGGAGCACTAATAAATGCACCGAAACGTCTCCGGAAAATTGTTGTAGCATTCAGAATTATTTCCTTTTGGCTGCCTCTGCCCTTCCTCTCTGACATATAATTAAATAAAAATAATTAATAATTAGTAAGTAAATAATGGCAGTTGTTTTTAATCAATAATAAACTTTATACGACTTACAATACGGTATGAATACCATGAGTCACACATTACGTGCATAAAGTCATATAAGGCTATGCGGTGCGCACTCTTTACGCTCTACCTCAAAAACGATTAGTCGTATAAAAAAATGCTTCAGATATAAATTGTAGAGAATTTTATCCTCTACAACTATTATAATAGGTCCAAATATCATTTAAGGTATAGGAAACGAGATATTCGCGAAAAACTGATTTTCGTGACCTTTGACCTGGAATACCGCGTGACGCGGACACGTGATCATATGTGACTTTTGAGACATCATTTAGAATGCCAAAATAAAGGTCCATACAAAAATTCAGCTTATTATCTTTCATTCCGAGGTTGACCCTTATTTTCACCTAATTTGACTGGGCTATTACGCTGTCACATTTTAGACATAAGCCTTACTGTATTTTGATAAATATACATGTGTATTAAAAAAATGTTATTTTGACATATAGACCAGCGGTTCCCAACCGGTGGGCGGCTCCATCCATAAAATTCATTTTGACTTTTTTTTAAGGAAAACGGAATTTTTTTCGAGGTGGGGGGAGGTTACTTGGGCCCCCTTATATATCCCCTCTTCACATAGATTTGTGAAATTTCGAGGGGGGAGGGGCTTCTCGCCCCACCCCCTTATATAAGACGGAATGTGCATTTTTTACAATTTTCTCAAAATTCGCTCCAACGCTTTTGATTAAAATTCAAAAATCTGGTGTGACTGGCGCACAGTACACAACTTTCTCTTACCTTCGGTAATCGAAAGATGTGTTTCACACCAGATTTTTTTGTGTCGACATATATTTAGTTCCCGACAGTACGGAACATTTGAATTCAGAAGTAAAATTTATAAGTATGGGAAAATATTTATATTTTGTTACCATGGCAGCCATTTCTCCTATCTTCCCTATGAAATACAAGAGTAAAGTGGTTTTCAGAAGAATTCAATGACAAAATGAGAATATACATTTTAAAAAGAATCTAAAAAATAATTGATTTTTGGAAATAGTTGGAGATAATTTAGAGAAAATCGAAACAAACTGAAAAAGTGCATCAGTAAAGTACTAGTAGACTACTCTTTGGTCGATTTTGTTCAAAAGCTTCGTGTCACGTCCCATTGGGGTGCCTAACTTAAATATAAAATTTCAACCTTCTAACTCTTTTCATTCCTGAGATATTTTGTTCCCAGACACACACACAGACACACAGACAGACCATGTCGCCTAAGGATTCAGGGGACATCAAAACGTGTATATCTATCAAAATCTCGACATCGAATTTTTGTCATGAATCCAATACTTTCTCTCTCCATATATTAACATATATGGAGGTAAGAGAAAGTAAAAATCAATCAACCAGATTTTCTTTACTGAAAATTGGGACCCACATCATAAAAAAGTGTGGAACCGCTGCTCTACAACTGCTCTAAAAAAATATGATATATTGTTGTTTACTTGTTTTCCCGTGTAAAAAACAGATTAAAATGTACGGAGGTGAAAAATTTGTACAACTCTGCTTTGGCCATTGCACAATGGTAGAATATCCGCCTCTTGTGCTAGGGGACAAGGTTTTGCATCCCGTCTCATGGGACACAAATTTATTTCAATTTAATTGGCTACCAATTAATTGAAATAAATAGAAACGGGGTCTAAATTGCCTCGGATATCGAAAAGACCTTAAAATAAATAAAAAAAAAAAAAAATAGGAGAATGGAAAAAAATAAAATTGTTTTTGCTTTACTTAAAAAAAAAAATAAATTTATATATTTAAAATATTTATAAAAGCTTACATTTAAAAAAAAAATAATTTTTGAAGATAACAAAATAATATACTGTAGAAATATAATAAATAATTCTAAGATTTTTTACATTTATTGAAATTTTAGAATTTTAGAAAATTACAATAGAACTTATTTGTGTAGTCTAATATAAGTGAATGAATTTATTAGGTTTAAATTATAGTTATTATTTCTAATAAACATATCGATATCATTGATATTAAATTCGTTATTCTTTAAAGGCAAGACGAGTTCTTTTAAAGAATGACATCGTCTGATGATTTGTTCAATGCAGTTTTGAGTGAAATTACATTTAGTATAGATATGTAGAATCTTAATTGTTTTAAATGCAGAGATCAATTCTTCAAGATCATTGGGAGAATATGTTGTCCAATAAAAAAGTTGTACAACTTCAAGTGAAGTTAATCCTTTTAAAAAATTTATTATTTCATCAGGTGGTTTGTATAATCTAAAATATCTAAGTTTGGAATGAGTGACAACTTCAGTAGCATTTAGATTGCGCGGAAAGTAAAAATCGAGATATTCCAAGTTTGGGCATAGTCTTAAGACACTACTCAAATTGACGCCTCCTATATTAAATACTAAAGACTTCAGTTTTGAACCACAATTTTCAAGAATTTGCATCAATTGAACGTTGGTTGAATTATAACAAGTAAGGTGTTTCAAATGTTGAAAATTTAGGACAAATTCTAAAACTGAATTTTCAGGGCCTCTCAAATCAAGTGAGTCAGCTTCGGGAAAGATTTTATGAAACTGAATAAGGGATGCTAAAGGTGTTGGACTAGAAATTAAAATTTTTATTAAATCTAATGGAATTTGTTGAGAGAACAAAGAATTTATAAAATTATTATTAGTTTGAAATATTTCTAAATTAGGCAATTTATTTAAAATATAATTCCGTGAAGTTGAATGTATAGGAAAAAGATAGAATGAACTATTGATTCTGAAAACACGTAGTGATTCGTGTTTTGGCCATGTATCAATTTGGAGATTTCTGAAACATATATCGTTCTGTATCCACTCTAATTCCACTAATCTTGAACAAATGTTTAAAATACTTCCCAGAAAATCAATAGTGATTTTAGAGGATTTTAATCTTAATGATTTTAAAGATGGAATCCATTTCAAAATTTCTTCCAAATCCGAATTATCTATAAAATCACAATTCCAATCTAAATGAATTAAATTTGGTTTTTTCATTTTTAATATTCGTGTGACATGACGAATAAATTGTGAATTTTTATGTAGATTAAAGAAATAATCACAAGGATAAAGGCAAAATCTCTTTGTTCTTTCAGAGAGCATCAAATCAATTGTACTAAACATAAAATCTGACTTTTCTCGTTCACTTAAATGCAACAACAAATCATTCATACAATCGTCAACTATAATAGTTGGGAGATTCTGAACATATTTTCTTTGGAAATCAAAATATTCTTCAGAATTTGGAGAAACGTCAGAAGAAAGAAAGTCGATTAATTTTTCTTGGTATTCCTTCTTGATGAAGTTGTAAAAAGAGGCTGGCGATGGCATTTTGATGAAGTCTGCAAAAACAAAATAATGTAATTATTGTTTTGTTACTCGAGAGATGTTAACATCTTGGAGATATCAAATTTGTTTTCTCTGAAACTCTAACAAGTCACAGTCAATACAGCGAAATCTGTTTGTTTTATTTTAACAAAAATTATGGGTCGTTTTGATAACTTACCTACCCCAACATTAAAATAGCCTCCCTATGGGGAAATACATGGTGTGTGTCCTTCAGCATTAAAATAGCTGAAGGACACACACAATGTATTTCCCCATAGGGAGGCTATTTTAATGTTGGGATAGGTAAGTTATCAAAACGCCCTATTGGCTTTGATTTATTTCAAAATAATCCTGAATGATTTTATTTTTTTAAGGCTACCTGATTGAGAAGAAATTGTTTTGGACTTGTAACAAATGGAATCGAAAACGACTCAATGCACACCAATTCAAATATCTTATTGATCATAGAATAGCAGAAAAAAATACAAAATTTTTAAAAACTTCAGTCTAAAAAAAAAAACAGAAATTCAAAAATTTTTAAAAGAAGATTTGAAGGATGTTGAATTTCAATAGAAAAAATTATCTATAGACTTTGACCTGTTCGTTTTCTTTGTTTCTTTGTTCTATAGAAATATTTAAAGACCTTAAATTTGAAAAAGATTTTAGGGCAATGAAGAATCTGTTATTTTGTGTTATCGTTGATAACAAAAGATTTACAAAATCTTTATCATTAAGAATAAATAGTTTGAATATTTTATTCTTCTTATTTGAAAAATATCATCTGATCTCAAAATTGGAACGAAATTTCTGATGCAAATTTAAATGTATCGTCAGAATTCACTGTTGCCAAATTTATACACATTTGCCATGTGGAATTATTTGTGATATTGTAACACTTGTGCACATTCGATCGTTTTCTACCCACATAAATTTGCTTCGAAATTGATTATTTGATTTATAGATAAAATGCTGCTGATAAATTGTTAAATACACTTTCAATAATATATAAAAAAAATAATAATAATAGTAAAAGTAAATTATATTTAACTGGTGCCGTGGATTTAATTAAAAAAAAAAATAAAATTAAAAACACGAGGTTATATGTTTCAATATATTATTTTTTGGAATAAACAATTGATTCATATTTTAAATTTTACTGTTTATAAGTATTTCGCTCTTAGGTCTGCCGACCCCGTACCGCAGGATTAGGGCGAGGAAAGAAGATGAAGAAGAAGTGTTTATATGTATTAATATCGCAAAATTTCTTTTTCTACCAATTCATAATATATTGAAATATATATTCTTGTGTTTCAATTTTCTTAAAACCAACTTTGAATTAATGTTCTCTTCTCGGAGAGACATGAAGCCGAATATTAATCAAAATATAAAAATAAGATAAAATGGAATTTTATTATTTATAGTTTATTAAATTAAAAAAAAAACCTCACACTTTTTTCTCATTCACACTCACACTCACACGCCCATTCACACAGTCTTTTCAACAATTTAGGCCATATAATCCTTTACGATAACCGTTATATATGATTATATCTTTTGTAGTCCAGGCATTTCTATTGAAGCAATTATTAAATTTAATTTTAGTAAAATAAAAGAAATGGAGCCTGGGTTTTAAAGGGCTAAATGGATTCAAAATAAATGTGCGTTTTTTAATTTTGATACTCCATATAAATAAATAAAATAAATTTATTTGAAATTCGTACTTACTTAAGTTGAAATGTCGACAAACAAAATCACGTGTTCTAGAGATGGTGATGCAGATCAAGCGTACAACTCAGAAATAGAATGTTGACTGAATAGCACTCTACAGGCGAATAAATGAGAATGGAGAGGCAACTCTCTGTGATTTAGCCTTTGTTCAACAGGAGTGGTGGCGCTATCTCGGGCGATACAAGGAACTACATCCCCCCTCCTTCTTTATTCCCCCTCCATTGTCACATTTTAGACATAAGCCTTACTGTATTTTGATAAATTTACATGTGTATTTAAAAAAATGTTATTTTGATATAAAGACCAGCGGTTCCCAACCGGTGGGCGGCTCCATCCATAAAATTCATTTTGCCTTTGTTTAAGGAAGACGGAATTTTTTTTCGAGGTGGGCGGAGGTTACTTGGGCCCCCTTATATATCCCCTCTTCACTATATACCCGTATATTTGTATATAGATTTGGGAAATTTCGAGGGGGAGGGGCTTCTCGCCCTCCCCCCTTATATACGCCGCTGCCGTTTTCAGATTAATAGACAAAAAAAAGTTTACTTGCATTAAAATAAATAAGAATTTTATATTTTTTTCCTGTGGTACAATTTTTTAAAAATACAGCTACTGTACAAAGAGAATATATAAATACATTAATTGTTCAGAGGCCACCTTAATCTTTAATCTAATGTTCCACTGCAGCCGCCTCGATCGACTGTGTGTTAAACTGCCACTGAGTGCAGGAGTTTTGAAAATGTGTAAGGACCATAAAAAAAATGGGAAGAGAAATTTAAAATTTGAGAGAAAGTATTGGATTCATGCATAGGAGCCGAAACTGGGGGGGGGGGGGGGGCAAGGGTACATTGTTCCTCCTGGCATCCTATAGGAGGATGCAGAGGGGGGTGAGACAATATGTCTTCTTTTATTTCATTTATTTTTAAAAATTATACATTTTTATTTTTGAAAAATAAAATCTTTTAAATAAAAAAAAAAATTAAAACAGTAAGAAATTAATTTTTTCTAAAATATTTTATAAAAATTTTTGATAAAATCACTGCAAATTTTTTAAAATTTTAATTTTATTAAAATTGTGATTATTAAAGCCTTATAGTAGATTTGTTTTTGTTTTATACTATTTGCCCCCCCCCCCCTGATTCAAATTCGTTCCGGCGCCCCTGAATTCATGTCAATAATTCGATGTCGAGATTTTGATGGATATACAAGTTTTGAGGTCCAAAAAAGTGGTCTATCGGTGTGAGTTTGAACATAATATCTGAAGAATGAAAAGAGCTAAGAGGTTTAAAAATTTTATATTTAAGTTAGGTACAGTGAGGGACAATATTAAGTCCCATCCATGCGTTTTCTACTTGTGATAATTTCATTGTTTTTAAAAAAAATATTATATATTTTTTAATGGAAACTTACTAATGTATTTCATGGTATTAATTTTGCTAATTTGTATTGTTATTAGTCCTAGTTAACCTGTATGTCACAGAATATTAAAACTAGATCTGACAATTGTACTTGGAAATGTAAGTAACACTAAGGCTGGCCAAATGGTGTTAAGGCCGAGGCCATTAAATAAAAAAAAAAAAAAAAAAAAATGGAAACTTTCATGGTTCAAGCCTAGAAAATTTCCAATAAATATTTTCATTTTCTTTTATAAAAACAATGAAATAATCACAAAATATATATTTGTTTTTCTTTTAAAAAACATTCACACTTTTTAAATGCTTTTATTTAACTTACTCTTTCAAGGTCACCAACTTTATGGCTTTGTTAAGGACACTTCCCGATGAGCTAGAGGTGTGAAATTTGATATTTAAGAGTCATTTTTGATGACGCAAATTGTGAGTTTGGTTTTACCAAAATGGACCAAACTAATGTGGTACTTTATTTGAAACCCTTCGTGGATTAATGTAATTTCAAAAGACTTCCCGATGGGCTAGAGGTGTGAAATGTAATACTTAAGAGTCATTTTTGATGACGCCACTATATGGTGGTTTTGATCAAAATAGACCAAACTAATGTGGTACTTTATTTGAAACCCTTCGCGAATTAATGTAATTTCAAAAGACTTCCCGATGGGCTAGAGGTGTGAAATGTAATACTTAAGAGTCATTTTTGATGACGCCACTATATGGTGGTTTTGATCAAAATAGACCAAACTAATGTGGTACTTTATTTGAAACCCTTCGCGAATTAATGTAATTTCAAAAGACTTCCCGATGGGCTAGAGGTGTGAAATGTAATACTTAAGAGTCATTTTTGATGACGCCACTATATGGTGGTTTTGATCAAAATAGACCAAACTAATGTGGTACTTTATTTGAAACCCTTCGCGAATTAATGTAATTTCAAAAGACTTCCCGATGGGCTAGAGGTGTGAAATGTAATACTTAAGAGTCATTTTTGATGACGCCACTATATGGTAGTTTTGATCAAAATAGACCAAACTAATGTGGTACTTTATTTGAAACCCTTCGCGAATTAATGTAATTTCAAAAGACTTCCCGATGGGCTAGAGGTGTGAAATGTAATACTTAAGAGTCATTTTTGATGACGCCACTATATGGTGGTTTTGATCAAAATAGACCAAACTAATGTGGTACTTTATTTGAAACCCTTCGCGAATTAATGTAATTTCAAAAGACTTCCCGATGGGCTAGAGGTGTGAAATGTAATACTTAAGGTTCATTTTTGATGACGCCACTATATGGTGGTTTTGATCAAAATAGACCAAACTAATGTGGTACTTTATTTGAAACCCTTCGCGAATTAATGTAATTTCAAAAGACTTCCCGATGGGCTAGAGGTGTGAAATGTAATACTTAAGAGTCATTTTTGATGACGCCACTATATGGTGGTTTTGATCAAAATAGACCAAACTAATGTGGTACTTTATTTGAAACCCTTCGCGAATTAATGTAATTTCAAAAGACTTCCCGATGGGCTAGAGGTGTGAAATGTAATACTTAAGGTTCATTTTTGATGACGCCACTATATGGTGGTTTTGATCAAAATAGACCAAACTAATGTGGTACTTTATTTACGAGTCATTTTTTTATGATAATGAATAATTTTTCAATTGAACCAAATCAATACAGGCCAAACTAATGTGGTACTTTATCATATTGATGATTTTTGATAAGACTAAAAGACTAAAAAAGCTTAAAATAAAAAAAAAATAAAAAAAAGATTTTTAAAAAAATGCTTTTATTTAAATTGAACTAAAAAGAGAGAAATAAGAAAGAAATAATTTAATTGTTCTTGTTAAAATTTTTTAATATTTATGACTTAAAATAAAAGCGTGGGGCGCGAGCCTCGGAATCACTTCGAAGCGCCCCACGCTTTTATTTTAAGTCATAAATATTAAAAAATTTTAACAAGAACAATTAAATTATTTCTTTCTTATTTCTCTCTTTTTAGTTCAATTTAAATAAAAGCATTTTTTTAAAAATCTTTTTTTTTTATTTTTTTTTCTCATTCACACACACATTCACACAGTCTTTTCGGCAACTTAGGCCATTTAAGACTTTGACGATAACCGTTGTATAAATAATTATATTTATTTGAGGTCCAGGCATTCTTATTTAAGCCATTTGGTATCCAAGTGGCTTAAATAAAATCATCGGACTGCCTGGGGTCCGAACCCGCGACGCACAGTGGTCCGGATCGCTCGAAAAGCGGCCAAAAGTCGTATATCTTTTTTATTAGTCGGTATTTTTTGGTGAAAATTTTTGTACATGCTTTTAAGTATCCCCTTTAATAATATGTTATAAAATTTTTTTTTTTACAATTATAAAAGCCATAAAAAATAAAAAACTCTTTTTCATGCGTATTTTTTTTTTTTTTAATCTCTATCATTTTTAATGAGTGTTTTTTGATGAAATTTTGTATACATATATTTTTGGTTATGTCTTTTAAGATAAATCTATTATATTTTTATTATAACGATAAAAAAAAAAATATTTTTTAAAGCGAATTTTTTTAACAAATATTTTGTTTTAAAAAATGACATGTTTTTGACATTGACACCGAGGTTTATTTTACAAACCAACAATACAATAAAATAAAAATATGATCTAATAAATACAATCAAATAAATATACAGTGTTTCGGAAACATTATTCGTCATCTTCAGGATGCTATATGGTGCATTAATTTCGAAAAGTAAGCATCTAAATTATTTGTTAAGAATTAGAAGAAAATGTAAATGTAAATATATAGACGTCTTTTTTCTCATAGAACAAATATTATATAAATATACCACACTTGTGTGTTGAATTCACTTGGATGCCTGAGCATCTCATGTTTGGTATATACGTATTTGTTATATGACAAATAGGCTCTCAATATGCATAAATTTCAAAAGGACATCGCGATGGCCTAATGAAATTTACTATGCGTTTTTGCTAACTCTGAAGAAGGTTCAAATTCTGAACCGAAACGTTAAATCGATAAAAATAAAATTTCCACAACAAAAAACAATAGCTGCATATTCTCATATAATTCCTCTAAAAATCCAAAGGGAAAATAATTGATATATTTATTATAAAATATGTTCATCAGAACTTATATCTTCATCTTCATCTTCATCTTCTTCATGATCTGAAATTTGGTTAATAATCAGCTCCCTAATATCTTCATCGGATCTAGCTAAAGTATGAACGAAACTGAATTTTATTTTAATATATTTTTTGTCGCAAGTCTCTTGAAGGACCTTTTGACTTTCCGGTCATATATCCTTTTTCGGTTTCCTTAGAATTGAATACAAAAGGGTATAATAATAAACAATTATTTAACTTTAGAGAAAAAGTTATAAATACTGCAATGAATTTGGGATTTTCCAAACGCAGACAGGTAAAAAAGCACCTGAATATCCTGTATTATTTTTCCTATATCTGTTGTTTATTTAATATAATTGATATTAAAAAATATATTTCATCATATATTTGCTTTTAGTTAGGTAAAATTAAAATAATTCAAGATATTAATGAAGCAATAGTCTATTCAAAATCCGCGCGCGACTGCTTTAAAGGCTTGTAATTTCCAAATAGGCAAACATATAGAAAAGTTGTTTATTAGGGCATTTTCCTTAGCTCTTTGGCTATCACCAGGTGCATTCAAATCTTTAACACCTCTAAGGAAAAAAAAGATATGGACTAATATTTATATTTTTCAGATGCATTTTTACATTTTTATTATTGGTGTTAAAACAATATAAAAAATAATTTGACTAAAATAAAAAAATTATATTTTAAACTGGGATTATTGATGAATCGAAAGGTAAAATTTTAATCGGATTGGTCCATTATTTCCTCTTGAAATAATACAATGAATTTGGGCTTTTCGGAGTGGAAATTATGATGGAAAACACTTGTCTGCTTGAATATTCCTCGTTATTTTCTCAATATCTAATGTCATATTAATATAATAGGTATTAAAAAATATAGTTCTTCAAATATTTGCTTTTAATTATTTTAAATAGAAATAATTTTAGATATTAATGAAGCAAAAGTCTATTCAAAATCCGCGCGCGACTGCTTTAAAGGCTTGTAATTTCCAAATAGGCAAACATATAGAAAAGTTGTTTATTAGGGCATTTTCCTTGGCTCTTTAGCTATCACCAGGTGCATTCAAATCTTTAACACCTCTAAGGAAAAAAAGATATGGACTAATATTTATATTTTTCAGATGCATTTTTACATTTTTATTATTGGTGTTAAAACAATATAAAAATATATATAAACTAAAAGAAAAAAAATTGTCTTTAAACTAGAGATATTGATGAATTAAGAAAAAAATTTTGATTAAATTGGTCCATTATTTCCCATTAAAAAAAAATTCTTGAATTTATGCTAAAAAATGGTTAAAAATCTCTCCGTAATTTGGTCAACTTTGCGCGCCTATAACTGTGAAATGGCTTCACTATTTTAAAAAAATTTACGGCTTTGAGTTAGCCAAATATTCAAGTTTAATATCCTAGAATATCATTCTATTTGGTTGACTTTCATTTTTTTTTGGTTTGGCCGCTTTTCGAGCGATCCGGACCACTGTGCGACGTTTGGTATATGAGGTTAGCACTCTAATCTCTACGCCATGCCCCGAGGGCTAATCACAAAATAGAAAACGCATGGGTGGGACTTAATATTGACCCTCACTGTATCTTCATGGACGTAACTTTATAAATTTATACAATTAAATATTTACTAAATTCATATATCCGAAAAATAAGGGTGTGCCGGCGGGAGTCGAACCACGGATCCACCGATTTGCACTCAGCGTGCCCTTACCACTTAAAATAAATAAAAAAAAAAAAAAAAAAAAAAATAGGAAAAATAGAATGGAAAAAAATAAATTGTTTTTGCTTTACTAAAAAAAAATAATAAATTTATATATTTAAAATATTTATAAAAGCTTACATTTTAAAAAAAATAATTTTTTGAAAATAAAATAATAGAAATAGGCCTATAATAAATAATTTAAAACCTAAGGTTTTTAACATCTCAAATGACATTTATTGAAATTTCAGAATTTTGCCGTGAAAAATATAAACAAATTACAATAGAACTTATTTGTGTACTCTAATATACGCAAATGAATTTACTAGGTTTAAATTATAGTTATTATTTATAATAAACATATCGATATCATTGATATTAAATTCGTTATTCCTTAAGGGCAAGACGAGTTCTTTTAAAGAAATGACATCGTCTTTATGATTTAAGTTCTATGCAGTTTTGAGTGAAATTACATTTAGTATAGATATGTAGAATCGTAATTGTTTTAAATGCAGAGATCAATTCTTCAAGATCATTAGGGAATATGTTGTCCAATAAAAAAAGTTGTACAACTTCAAGTGAAGTTAATCCTTTAAAAATTTATTATTTCATCAGGTGGTTTGTATAAATTCAAAAATATCTAAGTTTGGAATGAGTGACAACTTCAGTAGCATTTAGATTGCGCGGAAAGTAAAAATCGAGATATTCCAAGTTTGGGCATAGTCTTAAGACACTACTCAAATTGACGCCTCCTATATTAAATACTAAAGACTTCAGTTTTGAACCACAGTTTTCAAGAAGTTGCATAAATTGAACGTTGGTCGAATTATAAATGGAAAGGTGTTTCAAATGTTGAAAATTTGAAACAAATTCCAAAGCTGAATTTTCAGGGCGTCTCAATTCAAGTGAGTCAGTTTCGGGAAAGATGCTATGAAGCTGGACAAGGGATTCTAGTGTTGGATTATAAATTAAAATTTCTATTAAATCTGATGGAATTTTTTGAGAGAAAAATAATTTTATAAAATTATTATTAGTTTGAAAGATCTCTAAATTTGGCAATGTATCTAAAATTTTATTAGGTTTACTTGGTGATATTGGAAAAATATTGAGTATATTATGAATTCTGAAAACACGCAGTGATTCCTGTTTTGGCCATGAATCCATATAACGCTTTTGAAAAAATAAAGCCTTCTCTATCCATTCTAGTTCGTCTAATTTGGAACAAATTTTTAAAATACTTTTCGTATAATCATTAGAGAATTTTAAAGATTTTATTCTTAATTTTTTTAAAGATGGAACGCATTTCAAAATTTGTTCCAAATCAAAACAATCTAAAAAATCACAATTCAATTCTAAATGAATTATACTTGGTTTTTTCATTTTTATTATTCCTATGATATAATGAATAAATGGTGAATTTTTATTTAGATTAAAGGAATAATCACGAGGATAGAGGCAAAACCTCTTTGTCCTTTCAGATAGCATCAAATCAATTGTTCTAAACATCAAATCTGTCTTTTCTCGTTCACTTAAATGCAACAACAATTCATTCATACATTCGTCAATTATAATAGTCGGGAGACTCTGGACATATTTTCTTTGGAAATCAAAATATTCTTCAGAATTTGGAGAAACGTCAGAAGAAAGAAAGTCGATTAAATTTTCTTGGTATTCCTTCTTGATGAAGTTGTAAAAAGAGGCTGGCGATGGCATTTTGATGCTGATAAAGTCTGCAAAAACAAAATAGTAATTATTCTTTTGTTACTCTGAGAGATGTTAACATCTCGGGATAAAAAAACTCACAAAT
This sequence comes from Euborellia annulipes, assembly GCA_023213315.1. NCBI lineage: Eukaryota > Metazoa > Arthropoda > Insecta > Dermaptera > Anisolabididae > Euborellia > Euborellia annulipes. The sequence continues at coordinate 36,985 of JAKCPI010028465.1, read as the reverse complement.
ATTTTAAAAACTTTATCTAAATAAAACGGAAATTCAAATATTTTTAAAAGAAGATTTGAAGGATGTTGAATTTCAATAGAAAAATTAACTATAGACTTTGACCTGATCGTTTTCTTTGTCTCTTTGTTCTTTAGAAATTTGAGGCCCTTTAGAGCTTAAAATTGAAGATTTCAGGTCAAAAAAGCTTATGTTATTTTGTGTGATCGTTAATAACAAAAGATTTACAAATATTTTTATATTTGTATTTTATAATTTAGTTTTTAAGTGTATATTAATATCGCAAAATGTGTTTTTGTTTTTTCAAATCCTGACATAAATAATTAAAATTATATATTGAAACATATGATATAAATAAGAAATTATATATAATATTTAATAAAAAATTATATCATGTATTTAAGTCCATATGAAGTAATTATGAAAAACCTTATAACCAAGTATTTATTATTTTAAATAATTATTTAAATTAATAAATACGCGGATTATGTTTTTATAATATTTAAGAGAATTATATAGGTCATTCTCTAGTAGACAATTTTTAGTATTTTTAGTAAAGTACGAGACTGAAAAAAGAAAACAATTTTTAGTATGATGACTTAAAATTTTCGAATAAAATATCATTTTTCAACTATAAAGTTTCACGAGAAACCTGAAAAATTTCATAAAAAAGTTACGTAAAAAATAAAACAAATTTCAAGAAAAATTTTTTTTTATAACAAAAAAAAAAAAAAATACAAGCAATCGTCAAACACTTCTTGAAATTGGGGGATAATTTGCCGTTAGTTGAAGTTTTTTTGAGTTAAAAAAAAATGATGTCTGAATTTAAAATTAGGGTTTTTTCAAAAAAACTGAAATATTTCATATATCCGGGCTTCTGAAATAATCCCCCTATTACCTTTTAAAACTACATTAAAAAACAAAATTTTTATAGCCTTTCGAGTTCCGAAATATCATTTTTTTTTTTTTTTTTTTTCCCCCCCCCCCCCCCCCCCCCCCCCCCCCCCCCCCCCCCCCCCCCCCCCCCCCCCCCCCCCCCCCCCCCCCCCCCCCCCCCCCCCCCCCCCCCCCCCCCCCCCCCCCCCCCCCCCCCCCCCCCCCCCCCCCCCCCCCCCCCCCCCCCCCCCCCCCCCCCCCCCCCCCCCCCCCCCCCCCCCCCCCCCCCCCCCCCCCCCCCCCCCCCCCCCCCCCCCCCCCCCCCCCCCCCCCCCCCCCCCCCCCCCCCCCCCCCCCCCCCCCCGGAGAGACATAAAGCCATAGGCGCCGGAACTGGGGAGGGCAAGGGTACATTGTCCCATCTTATAGGGGGAGCGGAGAGCAATATGTCTTCTTTTATTTCCATTTATTTTTTAAAATAATACATTTTTACTTTTGAAAAATAAAATCTTTTAAATTAAAAACAATTAAAAAAGTAAGAAATTCATTTTTTTTCCAAAATATTTTATATAGCCCCTATTGTATTTTCTAATTTCTAAACATTTAATATTGAATTAAAAGAAAGAAAATGAAAAATATTTTTCAAATGGTATAAATATAGCCTAAAAAACTTTTTGATAAAATCACTAGCAAATTTTTTAAAATTTTAATTTTATTAAAATTGTGATTTTATTAAAATTTTAAAACTTCTCAATAGATTTGTTTTTGTTTTTATACTATTCGAACATATTAAATTATTTTAATTTTCTAAAAAAAATGTTTGCCCCCCTGATTCAAATTCGTTCCGGCACCCTGTATAAAGCCGAATATTAATCAAAATACTAAAATAATTTAAAATGATAATGTAACGTTGAAATAACAAAACTTAGTTGATAAAAATTGAACTTTTTGCAAAATAAAATAAATGGAGCCTGGGAAAAAACAAATGGATTTATAATCAATGTGTGAGTTTTAATTTTTGGTACTCCCTATAAGTAAATGAAATGAATTCTATTTCAAATTCGTACTTACTTTTAGTTTAAATGTCGGCAAACAAAATCACGTGGTCTAGAGATGTTGATGCAGATCAAACGAACAACTCAGAAATAGAAATGTTGACTGAATAGCACTCTGCAGGCGAACAAATGAGAATGGAGAGCTGGTAAAGAGACAACTCTCTCGTGCTTTGATTTAGCCTTTGTTCAGCATGATTGGTGGCGCTATCTCAGGCGATACAAGGAACTTTATATCCCCCCTCTCTTCGTTATTCCCCCTTCCCTTATAATATTATACACTTACTGTATTTTGATTAACTATTCTAGTAGACATCCCTCAAAAATGAGCTCAAGAAATTTTTTTTAAAGCTCGCTCTCAAAATTTTTAAAAATTTCCAAATTCATCAAAAAATTGATTTTTCTTTTTTTTTTTTTTAAATTTTTTTTTTTCTTGTTATGATCGAATTTTATAGACAAAAAGAAAATACGTTTCTTAAATTTTCAAATTGAAATACTAATTTTTTAAAAGGTCGCTCAAAATTTTTTTTAATTTGTCAGTAGTGTTTTTTTTTTGCTTTCGATGTTTTCGAACGAACTTAAATATATTTTTTTTTCTTTCAATTAATAAGATAATCGACAAATATACACCACAAGATGAACAAAAAATTAAACAGAATATTGAAAATATATCATTGAGGCCCTACTATATAATTTTTAAGACCTTGCTATTTTTGTAAATATAGGTTACAGAAACGATTGATTATATTTTCTCAAACATCTTACAATTAAAAGAAAAAAATCTGGAGTGACTGGCGCACAGCGCACCTTCTCTTACCTTCAGTAATCAAGAGTTGTGTTCAAAGCTTATCACACCAGATTTTTTTTTGTGTAGTACTCTTTGGTCAGAGTTTGTCCAAAACCTTATTTTACCCTCAGGGGGGGTACTTAACTTAAATATAAAATTTAAAACTCCTAGCTCTTTTCGTTCTTGAGATATTTTGTTCACACACCCACACACCGACAGACAGACCATGTCTGGGAAAAATCCACTTTTTTTGGATTCCAAGGGTCCTCAAAACGTGTATAACCACTGCAAAATCTCGACATCGAATATTTGACATGAATCCAATACTTTCTATATATTAACATATATAGATAAAGAGAAAGTAAAATAAAAGAATATTTTTCTCAAATCTCGAGTGGGGGGGGAATAATTACCTTTTTCCCTCCCCCCCTCTAGTATCCGCCCTTGAATGGAGCTCTTAAATAAATATTAAGATTATGTCTGTGTTTGAGTAGAATGGATTTTACTACCTCTAATGAATTTATGGAGTTTGAAATTTAATACACCCAGAGACTCATTTTATAATACAAATAAATTGCACACCCTTGCTCTAATGTAATATCCAGTTTGAGTTGTTTTTTATTGCTTTTAAATTAGAGATTTGAATAATATGGACCAAGTCAAAATAGATTCAGATAATGAGATTATAATTTCTTTATAAACCACTTGGAGGCAAGGGCGGATCCAGAGGTGTTTCTTGTGGGGGGGGGGGGGGGGTAATCTGGTGTGACTGGTCGCACAGCACACTATTTTTTTTTAAGTACTAATTTTTAAAATTTTACATTAAAAATAAAATAAAATATAATAATAATAAAAATATATAATAAAAAAATAATAAAAATAAATAAAAAAAGAAAATAATAAAAAAAGTAATTTTTTTTTAAATCCGCGAGTAATTACCCCCTTGAAATATTTTCTTGATAATTCAAAAAAATTTTAAATTTAGGCTATGTATAGCTCGTAAAAAATTGAAATTGGCTATTTGAACTTAAAAGCAGGCACTAAAAAAGGCATTTATAGATGAAATAGGCACCAAAACCCAGAATCGGCCAAACTAGGCATTATAGGCACTAACAAATGCCTCTTATTTTATTCAGAATTTCATGAAACGTATACATATCATATTGACCTAAATTTTAAGCCATAAATTAAAAAAATGCAAATAGTGCGAAATCCGAGCCCCACTTATGATCCGCCAATGCACTTTAATTGCCTAAAAAGGTGGCAAGTAGTTGTGTCCACGGAGAAGGGGTTTTGTTTTCAAAAACAAAAAAGGCTGGTTAAGTGAGGTTTAATTGTAATAAAACAAAACAAAGAGAAAATTCTCATAAATTCAGAAAATAAATTGTATAACTTTTCTATAAAAAAACGGAAATTCATCTTGTGTATGTGAATTTGCATTAAAAATACCCCCCCCCCCTCCCCCCTCCACCCCCACCTTCCTCTCTCTCAGGTTTCTTGTTAAATAGAGAAAGAGGGAGAGAAATCTTTTTCATCCCTCTCTTGTAAAAGCCAAGAGAAGGAAACATTAAAGCAAGTTGCAAATGTGCTGCTCTGAGTGTGTGTTTAAACCTGAATGGCCTAAAATTTAAGGTTATCATATCTCTCCTCTTTGTGTGTGTGTGTGTGTGTGGGTGTGTGTGTGTGTGTGTGTGTGTGTGCCCAAAGTAACTAACCAACTCTTGGCTCTCTCCTAAATGGAAATTCAGAAGAGAGAATATTTAGCATTATGGAAATTTAATGCCCAACTTCAAATTAAATAGATCTCTGGGTAAATAGTGGCATTTATAATTTGACAAATATCCTCCCTCAAGAGCTGATAAAATAAAATAAAATAACTGGGTGACTAGTCATGGGAAAATAAATAAATCAATTTAACGAATTTGATTAAAATTTTAAATTTCAAAAAAGTTCTCTCAAAAATAAGAGATTGTCGTAAAAAAACTATTTAATTTTGAGGAAAAAAAATCATACTAATATATAAAGCGCTAGCCACTCACTTCCGTTTTATGTCCCTGTTTACCACTCGCATCTCGCTGATTGGTTAGAGTTAGAGGAAGCGGAGTCAGAGAGGAAAATTTAAAACTTTAAAATTTCCCAATTGCTCACCCTAACTTTTGTTGGTTATTTAGATTAATAAATATTAAATTATATGTTAATTAAAGTACCAGGCTTGGTCTAGTTGGTAGCGTGCCTACCTTCTATACCGAACGTCGCGGGTTCAGACCACAGCCATTTGGATAACAAATGGCTTAAATGGAAATGCCTGGACCCCCAATAGATATATTAATAATTAACGGTTATCGTAAAGTCTTAAATTTGCCGAAAAGACTGTGTGAATGAGAAAAAACTGTTGGTGCTTAAAAAAAAAAGACCCCTGGCTAGGCGCACTGCTGTGCTGCTAGTTACTCCATAAAAATTAATTGTATTTGTCACTACTGGATTTTAATATCCTCTCTATTTGTTTTTTCTTTTTTCTACTTGTATTACATTCATGACGCTTGAAGTGAGAAGACGGAGGCTTTTTTTACATATTTCAAATGATTTGACACGTCGGAGAAAATACCAAAACACTGTTTTATAACTATATACATACAACGCCTCTCTCTCTCTCTTGCTTTTCTTATTGGAAGATGAAAAAAGTAAAAAAAAAATATCAACGTCAAAAAAATCGTTTCATTTTTTTTTTTTACTTTTTTTTTTTTGTTTTTCTAAAATTAAAGTAGCAAACCCCATCTACTTTGCGTTCTCTTTTTGACTTATGCTTTCTCTTACCTATATATTGGTAATATTATATAGAGAGAAAGTATTTATTTAATGTCAAAAATTCGATGTCGAGATTTTGATGGATCTTCACGTTTTGAGGTCCCCTGAATCCAAAAAAGTGGTTTTCGCGACATGGTCTGTCTGTGAACAAAATATCTCAAGAACGAAAAGAGCTAGGAGGTTGAAATTTTATATTTAAGTTAGCCACCCCCATGGGACATGACACGAAGCTTTTGAACAAAATCGACCAAAGAGTACTTGTACTTTAATGATGTACTTTTTCAGTTTTTTTCGATTTTCTCTAAATTTGCTCCAACGATTTTGATTAAAATTCAAAAATCAATTATTTTTTTATATGCTCTTTAAAATCTCATTTTTGGCATTGAAGGCTTATGAAGCACATTATACTCTTATACTTCATAGGAGAAATGGTTGCCATGGTACAAAATATAAATATTTTTCTAAATTTTACATCTTAATTCAAATGTTACGTACTGTCGAAAACTAAATATATGTCGAAACGAAAAATCAGATGTGACAAGCACAGTACACAACTTTCGATTATCGAAGGTAAGAGAAAGTTGTGTGCTGTGCGCCAGTCACACCAGATTTTTTTTTTTTTAGTAAATTGATTATTCATTTCAGGGAAAATGTAGCAGTTGGCTAGAAGTAGAGAAGAGGGGAGGGAGGGTGGGGGGGGGGGGGTAATTAAAGAGCAAACGAATGGAGAGCCCATTTGGGTAAGAACGAGTTGAGTTAAATTGAGGAAAGAAGGCAATTTTCCGCCTCCCCTGTAATTTACTGTTATAAATTAACAATCAATAGTTAATTTTCGAAGGAGGGAATGAAGCACAAAGTCATGAAATTGTAAATATACAGTCATTTGTTTTGAAAAAAGAATACATGGGGGATATAATTATAATAAGGTTATTTATTTCCACCAGACAAATACATATTTGCATGGAAAGCGACAGATACAAATTTACTTAAATTCATCATTTCAAAGAATAGTAGGACTTTCCGATCAGAAAGCGATAACCCGAATGCCCGTGTTCCAAATAAGTTTTTTAAATCACATGGCAGATGATTATAAATAATAATACTGAGGTATCTAGGTTTTTTTTTTTTTTCTCGTGGACAGTTTATGCAGTGGTATTGTAAAAGTCCTGACCATTAAGGAGTGCCGCGAGAATGCCTAAGGGGTGCCGCGAGATATTTAAATGAAAAAAAAAAAATAAAAATCTGGTGTGACTGGCGCACAGCACACAACTTTCTCTTACCTTCGGTAATCGAAAGTTGTGTTCTGTGCTTGTCACACCAGATTTTTTTGTGTCGACATATATTTAGTTCCCGACAGTACGGAACATTGGAATTCAGATGTAAAATTTATAAGTATGGGAAAATATTTATATTTTGTTACCATGGCAACCATTTTTCCTATCCTTCCCTATGAAATACAAAAGTAAAGTGATCTTCAGAAGATTTCAATCGCAAAATGAGAATATACATTTTAAAGAGCATCTAAAAAATAATTGATTTTTGAATTTAAAAAAAAATCGTTGGGGCAAATTTAGAGAAAATCGAAAAAAACTGAAAAAGTACATCAGTAAAGTACTAGTACTCTTTGGCCGATTTTGATTAAAAGCTTATTTTTCCGGTCCCGGAGGGTGTTTAACTTAAATATAAAATTTCAGCCTCATAGCTCAATTCCTTCAGGCTTAAAATTGAACACAGACACACCCACCCACCCACCCACCCACCCACAGACAGACCATGTCGCGAAAACCATTTTTTTGGATTCAGGGGACCTCAAAACGTGAAGATCCATCAAAATCTCGACATCGAATTTTTGACATGAATCCAATACTTTCTCTCTATATATATATTACATATATACATAGGTAAGAGAAAGTAAAAATAAAGAGCCGGAAAAAATAAAGTTTTGCCAAAAAAAAAGGTCATATGATTAAAATGGTAGCCGCAAAATTTATCTTCTGGCCATTTTTGGTTTGATATTATTTATGGGAAGAGTGATCAAGATGTTTTTCCAAATGTTATCAATTGGAAATTATGAGTTGTATCATGAAAAATTATTAATGCTGAATGATAGATAAAAAGACAAAAAAAAAAATAAATAAAATTTATTCTATATTAAGAAAGTAATTATAATAATTTCTTTATTAAAGATAAGTTAAATGAATCATGAGGATATTTTATTTTTAACAATTTAATTTTTTAATCTTTATATGTTAGAATGTAGTCAAAAGAAGATGTCGAGAAAAAATTAAGCTTTGCCAAAAAAAAGGTCAAATGATTTTCACGCAACGTTTTGATAGGGGAAAAAAAGGAAGAGTGCCGCCGCTAGTGTGTAATATTATTCCCAACGCACCTTTGGGGTGCCGTGGACTTCAAAAGGTTGGGAAACGCTGCTATTGGCTGGGTGCGAAGTAGGTGGTGGGGGAACTACGAATCGCTCGCAGCGCCCGCCGTGACCAAAAAATGAACTTTCGGAAGCCCAATTGTAACTAATTACTATTGAAATCAGTGGCGGATTAATGCAATTTTGTCGGGGGCGGTTCTTTTTTTTTATATTTAAGGACTTTGTGGGCATCTATGGCCATTTAGACCCCTTTCCTATTTATTTAAATTGATTGGTAACAAATTCAATTGAAATTAAAGCCCGGAAATCATAATTTCTTTAGATTACTAGTTTTTATAATATTGTGAATTTCTTCTCGGGGGGGGGGGGGCGATCGCCCCCCTCGCCCCCTTTAATCCGCCCCTGATTGAAATTTACGTAGTATTACGCATTATTAAGCAAAAATAATCAAATATTGGTCACGAAACCTGCTGCGTGGTTAACTACAAGAACACTGGTAAAAACAGTAATCACAAATTCTATAAATTTCCATAAGCAAGTTGGAAACAAGAGAAAAAAAGTAAGCTAACCTATAAACCAACATTTCTTTCTACTATTATTTTGTATGTTGTAGGAAGTAGCACGTAATTTACTTTTTGTTTTATTTCATGCCGACGGATCGACATGGTTTATTCGATAAAATTTGTTTATTTCTTTACTTAGGTTAGGTTAGGTAAGGTGAAGTGGCCGTTCTCAAATAGGCCCTTTGTGATACCAAGGTGGGGCTATCCCCCTTTCCTACCCTAAGAGGAGATTTCGGCAGGATGTTTGAATTATTTGTGGCAAACTGGATATTTCTTTACTCAATTTTCGTGAAGACAGACCTGAGAAAGCCCGTGTGTACTATTCGGAAATTAATTGATTGTGCAATTTTAAACGGGAAATAAAAAAGGTCAATGTTATTATAGACCCTGTAGATTTAAATTTACAAATAGAATATATGTAAATTATGATATTTCATTGAAATTGTTTTACTCTTCGTGATGACAGCCAGCCATTTGACATTTCAAAGTCCTCCCTAATTGCAACCGCCAGTTGGCGCTTCTATCGCGCACCCAGCTAATAGAGTGTCGGTTAATATTGAAACTGACTATACCATATATACCAGTTGCATTGTCTCATTTGTAAAATCTTTCAGTCTATTCCTATTTGGCTTATTTTCATAGGATTTATTTTTTTTAATCCGCAGAGTTATGATTAATCATATCTATCTTATATTAATAATTTATTAATAATAAAGAATTTTTTTATTTGAAATTGAATGAATTTTCTTTTTATTATTATTTTCTAAAACAGCTTCTCTCTCTCTCTTTAGAAGCAACGGGTCGGAAAGCTTTTAAAATCGGATTCCTTTTGAACGAGAGCGATGGATTATAAGCGAAAGAGAGAGCCGATACGTTCGTTTGACACATGAGAACGAATAAGAGAGAGATTGCTCTCTCTCTCTCTCTCCCCTTACCTCTCTTGATAACAACAACAAAAAACTATTTTGCCACCCCATCTTGTTGTTGTTGTTGAGAAAGAAAAGAAGATCGGGAAGGAAGAAGGATATTGGATGAGAGAGAGAGAGAAAACTTTCCACTCGAGTGATCTGGCTTTTTTCTACTGGAGAAGGGGGATGTAACCCTGAAGGGGTGTGTAACCCTTCCTCTCTCTCTCTCTCTCCTCTCTCTTCTTCTCAATCACTCATCAGTCAGGAGAGAGTTTAGCAATTTTATTTTTTTTTTTTTTTTCTTTCTCTCCTTTTCCATCTTCATTTATCTCTATTAAAAATCTATTTTTTCAATTTTAACTAATAAATTAAATTTTTTCTTTTATTGGATCCTTTTGTTCTTACTTTTTTATTTTTTTACTTTCATATCTAAAGAGATATAAATCTCATTTTGAATATAGTGTAAATGAATTTCGTGGGCCGTTCAACTCGCTTGTTTCTCTGGGCCGCCTATCCCCAGGTTCAGCAGAGCTTTGCTTATTTACAACAATCTCGACGGCAATGCCTTCTTCGGCTACCGAGGCCATTTATATTTATTTTTTGAGGAAATAAAAAGATTTGCAGCTTTGTATTAAGGTCCACTAGATTGACGTTTCGGTCTTGATTAAGACCATCTTCAGAGCTTGTGGGTATTCGACTGATACCAGTTTGTTTTTCGGACAACTTTCAATCATTATTTTATTATTGAATATTTATCCGGGACCAACGTCCCCGGTTCAGTGGAAGAATCGGACGTGTTTTTTTATTTTTTTTTATTCGAAAGTACAAATTTGCAATCTTTATTCAATTTTCCTGAGTAGGCCTAAAGTATAATTTCTAATTTCAGAGCTATTTCTTTCTGATTAATAAATAAGATATTCTATATATCGCGTATGTGAGCCGCGAAACGGAAATTTATATAATTATTTATTTATTAATTCATATAGCCGAAAAAAGTAAGGGTGTGCCGCCGGGAGTTGAACCACGGATCCTCCAATTTGTACTCAGAGTGTCCTTGTGTTAGTGTGAGTGTGAATGTTAAAAAAAAAGTCTAAGTTATACGAGAGTCGTTCAATAAGTCCTTAGAAAATCCACAAGATTCCGCTCGTTGCTTCGAAATTTGTTTGTTTTTATTAAGCATCATTACCCACTAGACAGCTGACAAAATCTCAGATGTATCCACCACATAGTGTCATTTTTATTGTCGATTGATGTAAGAAACTTTTGTTTATTTTAGAAAATGGTAAAAAGTGAGTTTCCTGCGTTTCGCTTTTTCGTCGTAATCCCAACCTGTTTCTACGCCGATACATAACTGTAGACGAAATGTGGGTACACTACCATAGGCGCCGGAACTGGGGGGGGGGGGCAAGGGTACGTTGCCCCCCCCTGGCATCCTACAGGGGGGGGAGAGGGGGGGCAAAATTTCTTTTTTTATTTCATTTAAAAATGATATATTTTTACTTTTGAAAAATAAAATCTTCTCAATTAAAAAGAATTAAAAGAGTAAGAAATTCATTTTTTTCCAAATTTTTTCCAAAAATTTTTGATAAAATCACTACCAAATTTTTTAAAATTTAATTTAGATTTTATAAAGTTTTATAGTAGATTTGTTTTTGTTTTATACTATTTAAACATAGTAAATTATTTTAATTTTCTAAAAAAAATTTTTGCCCCCCCCCCCTGATTCAAATTCGTTCCGGCGCCCCTGTACACTACTAAACACCAGAGACAAAGGAACAATCAAAACAGTGGATCTTTGAAGGCGAATGGGCCTGTTTTGCTATTTGTGCCTATTTTGAGGACCTTCCGAAATCTTACTTTTTAGATGACTTAAAAAAGTTGGAAAAAGCTTGGGAAAGGTTTATAGAGCTAAGAGTTTCCAAGGACTTATTGAACGACCCTCGTATTGTAGTCTACTATATGAAGATTTGAAAAATTTAAGAAGCTTGTTCCATTAATTTAATTCATCTTTGAGATTTCGATTGCAATTTGAATTATCATCAGGTCTATGTGAATGTCATTTTAATATCCGATTACCAATTCAATGAAAAAATGTTATGTATTAGTAAAAATTTCAGATTATGAAAATTATATGAAAGCTTTGTCTCGTGACATTCGTTATTTATTTATTTATTTTTTTTTAAACAACTTTAAATTACTCTTTTAATTCTAATTTCTTTTTCCATTTCAACATTTTAATAATTTTTTTTTCTCGCTTATCTGATATTTCATGAAAATTTAACAAAAGGTCAAATCATTTTTTTTTTTTTTTTTTTTTAATTGAACTCAAAAACATCAAGAAAAATGTCAGATTAAAATATATAGGCTACCTACCTACGTTTCTTTTTTTTTCTCTCGTTGTTTGTTTGTTGGTTATAAAAATTCTATTAATAAAAAAAAGGTTAAAGAATGAAGTCAAAAAGGGAGAAAAAAAGAGAAAGTCCGCCCAGGAAATAAACTTGCGAGTTTGAAATGGCATTTTTTGGAGACTCAATCGATCAACGAGCTTTGGATTTAATCACGCAACATTTTTTTTTTTTTTATTAGAGGCCTCGAGAAACATTTATTTATTTAAGCCATATTTATAATTGCAAAGTGCCTGTCCGTCTGTCACTCTCAACTCTGTGATTTCAAAAATTTTGCAGTCTTATACAGGACGATTTGGAGAATACAGGAAAAATACTGGGGTCCCTAAATTATCAAAAGGGGAAGCGCAAAAAAAATTCCAGAATTTGCCCATTGGAAAGCATTGAGTTTTGTCTTGCCTTATTATAAAATTAAAGCCAAATGAAAAATTAAAATTAATTAAAATAGAAAAAATTAAATCTCTCAAATGAAAATTAGCCAATTAAAATTAATTAAAATAATTAAATCTCTCAAATAAAAAATAATAAAAATTGTTATTTAATTAAATTTTTTATTTTTTTTCCTAAAGGGCACTGGGGGGACAGCTATTTGGGAAGAATGCTTATAGTTATATGACAAGTGACTACCCAGACAGCCTGGAATCTTGCATTAATATTGCAGGAATCTTACATTGCAATATTTAACCTTGCAGGGAATATTGCAGGAACAATAGCAACATTGTTGCAATATTCCTATGTCCGCCTCTTTGTAACTTGCAGGAATATTGTGGCAATACTGAATGGAATATTGTTGCAATATTACAAAAATATTGCAAGTATTGCAGCAATATTACGGGAATATTCCGGCAATATTGCATGGAATATTGTGGCAATATTGCATGGAATATTGTGGCAATATTGCATGAAATATTGTGGCAATATTGCATGAAATATTGTGGCAATATTGCATGAAATATTGTAAGTAATATTGCAAAGGTAAAAAAAACTTGTTCATAGAGGGATTTGAACACGAGTTTTTTGCATTTCCAATATTTCCAATGTCTTGATTTCAATATTCGACTCCTTTGCTGCCTCGGACGTTTTCCTATATGAAATTTCAACACTTTTTGAAGCTACTTAATTCGTCTGTAGTAGAGGTAAAGGTGGTATTATGAGCCCCTAGTTTCTTTTTTTGTTATAATAAATTTTTTTAAATATTTTTTGCTAAATTATTTGTGTTGAACTTCAACTATAACAATTGATGAATATATTTAAAAAGTATGCAGTCGATTAAATACACAGAAAGTGAAATAATAACAAAAAATCAAAAAAGTTCGTTTTGTTGAAAAAATCTTCTGTGCTGGTATTATGAGCCCCTAGAGTAAATACATGAAAAAGAGTGTTAAAAAAGAGGTTAGTAATACAAATATTCTTTATGAAAATTGTAATTTGTTAATTACAAAACTATATTAGTGTAAATAAGTTGGAAAACAGAAAATATTTTATGATCTGCAAAAGTCAAACATCTTTTTCAGTCCCAGCACAGTCATTGTGCGCCCACATTTCACACATCAGGCACTGTATCCACAGTTCTCCTTGATGATTGGCAGAGTAAAGTCCTTCACAAAACTTACAGGGCGTATGCTCATTTCCGGGATTATCAACTCCCACTGGCATTTCCAAAACGGATTCTCCGGTATTGACGGACCATCAAAAATTGGGGCTCATATACCAGGCACAGAAGGAGGCTCACATTACCGACATAGCCATATTGAATTTCCTCAAAGCATATTTTATCTTTGTTACTGTCTAAATTAATTATCACCTACATTAAATCAAAGCTTAAAACCTACTCTATTAGATTGCGTAGCCTATTAAAGTAAATGTAATCTAATAATAATCATAATTAAGGGCTAAACAGGTACCTTTCAAAGTTTTTTAGTAGAAGAAAACACAAACACCTGATTTATCCACCATCTATCATCAACAACTAAACCAAAGCACTCTAGAGGCCTAAAAAAGAACGGAACACAGTGTTTCCATCAATCCCCATTAGATTGTGTGAACCCTATGACGAGATATATTGGGGGCTCATAATACCTACAGGGCTCATATTACCACCTTTACCTCTACTATTAAATTTTTTTTTAAACAAAAATCACTTATAAATTGTAAAAAAATAATAATTTTTAATATTTAAAATTAATTTTTTTTTTTTTTTATTTATTTATTTTTTTTTTTGGGTCCTTCTCGGCATCTAAGGCGATTTAGACCCCATCCCTATTTATTTCAAATTATTTGCAGTCAAATCAAATGAAATAAATTTTTCTCGCTGGGGACGGGAAAGCGAATCCGGGACTCCAGGCTCAAGAAGCTAATGTCTTCTCTCTGAGCCACGGGTCATCACGGGCATTAATTAATTTAATTAATATGAATATTATAAAGTTTACATGATAATTTTAAGCCTATATTCACTTTCAACGTTGCCACTTCAATATTGCTGCAATATTCACACTTCAATATTAACCCTGCAATATTGCTGCAATATTTATACTTCAATGTTGCCATTGCAACATTGTGCCAGTGGCGTACCGAGGGGGGGGGGCGGGGGGGGCGGTCCGCCCCAGGCCCCGAGCCAGCATAGGCCCCCATATATTTATAAAAAAAAATTTAATGAAAATTTCTCTTTGAGAGGCCCCGGGGCCCTCAGGGCTCAAGTAAAAAACAAAAAATTTAGTTAAAAAATCAAAATTTAATGAAAATTTCTCTTTTTGAGGCCCCGGGGCCCTCAGGGCTCAAGTAAAAAACGAAAAATTTAGTTAAAAAATCAAAATTTAATGAAAATTTCTCTTTTTGAGGCCCCGGGGCCCTCAGGGCTCAAGTAAAAAACGAAAAATTTAGTTAAAAAATCAAAATTTAATGAAAATTTCTCTTTTTGAGGCCCCGGGGCCCTCAGGGCTCAAGTAAAAAACGAAAAATTTAGTTAAAAAATCAAAATTTAATGAAAATTTCTCTTTGAGAGGCCCCGGGGCCCTCAGGGCTCAAGTAAAAAACGAAAAATTTAGTTAAAAAATCAAAATTTAATGAAAATTTCTCTTTGTGAGGCCCCGGGGCCCTCAGGGCTCAAGTAAAAAACGAAAAATTTAGTTAAAAAATCAAAATTTAATGAAAATTTCTCTTTGAGAGGCCCCGGGGCCCTCAGGGCTCAAGTAAAAAACGAAAAATTTAGTTAAAAAATCAAAATTTAATGAAAATTTCTCTTTTTGAGGCCCCGGGGCCCTCAGGGCTCAAGTAAAAAACGAAAAATTTAGTTAAAAAATCAAAATTTAATGAAAATTTCTCTTTTAGAGGCCCCGGGGCCCTCAGGGCTCAAGTAAAAAACGAAAAATTTAGTTAAAAAATCAAAATTTAATGAAAATTTCTCTTTGAGAGGCCCCGGGGCCCTCAGGGCTCAAGTAAAAAACGAAAAATTTAGTTAAAAAATCAAAATTTAATGAAAATTTCTCTTTGTGAGGCCCCGGGGCCCTCAGGGCTCAAGTAAAAAACGAAAAATTTAGTTAAAAAATCAAAATTTAATGAAAATTTCTCTTTGAGAGGCCCCGGGGCCCTCAGGGCTCAAGTAAAAAACGAAAAATTTAGTTAAAAAATCAAAATTTAATGAAAATTTCTCTTTGAGAGGCCCCGGGGCCCTCAGGGCTCAAGTAAAAAACGAAAAATTTAGTTAAAAAATCAAAATTTAATGAAAATTTCTCTTTGAGAGGCCCCGGGGCCCTCAGGGCTCAAGTAAAAAACGAAAAATTTAGTTAAAAAATCAAAATTTAATGAAAATTTCTCTTTGAGAGGCCCCGGGGCCCTCAGGGCTCAAGTAAAAAACGAAAAATTTAGTTAAAAAATCAAAATTTAATGAAAATTTCTCTTTGAGAGGCCCCGGGGCCCTCAGGGCTCAAGTAAAAAACGAAAAATTTAGTTAAAAAATCAAAATTTAATGAAAATTTCTCTTTGAGAGGCCCCGGGGCCCTCAGGGCTCAAGTAAAAAACGAAAAATTTAGTTAAAAAATCAAAATTTAATGAAAATTTCTCTTTGAGAGGCCCCGGGGCCCTCAGGGCTCAAGTAAAAAACGAAAAATTTAGTTAAAAAATCAAAATTTAATGAAAATTTCTCTTTGAGAGGCCCCGGGGCCCTCAGGGCTCAAGTAAAAAACGAAAAATTTAGTTAAAAAATCAAAATTTAATGAAAATTTCTCTTTTTGAGGCCCCGGGGCCCTCAGGGCTCAAGTAAAAACAAAATTTAATGAAAAATTCTCTTCGAGAGGCCCCGGGACCCTTGGGGTTCAGGGATATACGGTATTTTAAAAATATTTTTTATGTATGGAGGAGAGGGATATTTAAAGATGAGCACCCCCCCCCAAAAAAAAAAAATTCAATATAAG
This sequence comes from Euborellia annulipes, assembly GCA_023213315.1. Lineage (NCBI taxonomy): Eukaryota > Metazoa > Arthropoda > Insecta > Dermaptera > Anisolabididae > Euborellia > Euborellia annulipes. The sequence continues at coordinate 20,803 of JAKCPI010028465.1, read as the reverse complement.
GCCCCCTCTTCTAGTGCCGCCCCAGGCCCCCAACTGCCTCGGTACGCCTCTGCATTGTGCTGCAATATTGCTTCAATATTCACCCTTCAATGTTGCCACTGTAACAAGGGCGGATCCGGGGGTGTTTCTCGGGGGGGGGTAATCTGGTGTGACTCGTCGCACAGCACACTATTTTTTTTAATTTCGGCAATTTAAAAGCGCATTCTGTAATTGTTTGCCAGAATAGAAATACACATCTAAATTTTTAAGTATTAATTTTAAAAATTTTACATTAAAAATAAATTTTTTTGCGAAAAAAGGGTATTTTTTCGAATCTCGGGGGGGGGGGGGGGGACCCCTTGGTTTACCCCCCCCTTGTATCCGCCCTTGCACTGTAATATTTCAGGAATATTGCTGCAACATTTACACTTCAATATTGCCACTGCAATATTGTTGAAATATTCAGTATTCAATATTGAAACAGCAATATTGATGCAATATTGCAACAATATTCACACTTTAATATTGCAACACAATATTGATGCAATATTGCTGCAATATTCACTATTCAATGTTGCCACTGCAATATTGTCGCAATATTCACACTTCAATGTTGCCACAGCAATATTGCTGCAATATTTCTGCAATGTCCTCACTTCAATATTGCGCAGCGAAATTACAGCAATGTTGCTCCAATATTGTCAATATTGTGCAAGGTTGGCAAAATTGCTGCAATATTACTGCAATATTCCAGGCTGTCTGGGTAGATGGCACTACTAGGCTGCTTTCCTTCAAAAGACATGTTACGCTGTCAGTGGCTTAAAAATCTGGATATAAATGAATAAATTACTTTTAATTATAAATTTTTTACAATTTATAAATGACCTTTTGTAAAAAAAAAAAAATTTAATAGTACTACATGCAATTTAAGTACCGGTAGCTTAAAAAAGCTTCGAAATATCATCGAGCCAAGTGTATGAGAGAGTAAAGGAGTCAGTATCAAAACATGTAAATTGCAATAAGTTCGAATTCAAATCTCTCTGGGAGCAAGTTCCCCCTCCCCCCACTTACTGTTATTTCCAGGACAAGCGTATAGATGGCCCTATATTTATAAACAATTTTTAACCTGGTGCTGTCCAATTGGTTGTGTTTGATCTGTGCTTAAAGCCCCATACACGTGAAGGGCGTCCTCAAGGAAAAAAATCTCAAGGATTTTCTCCACGGAAACATCGGACATACACGGAACAAAAACAAACAAAAAAAAATATATATTTTATTTATTTTAAGGTCTTTTTCGGCATCTAAACTGATTTAGACAGCATCTCTATTTCAAATAATTGGTATCCAAGACATTTGAAATAAATATTTCTCGCTTAGGACGGGAAGAGAACCCGGGACCCCAGGAGCGATTAAGACCATCTACATAGAGCATAATTAAAATTATAGACCAAACAGCAGACAATTTTACAAAAATATGATCGGAAATTTATTTTATTGCCTATATTCTAAAATTTTCATCAATTCCCAGGAACATACTGTATGTCCCTATATTCATTTCGTTTTCATTTCCTCTTCCATTGGCTTTTTCTCTTCTATTTTATTCTATCTTTAAAATTTCATGATATCCTACCATCATTTGCTATCTCCCTCTCCTTACCTTTAGTGATATTTGTGTCTATTGCTCCCTAAACCTCAAAGTGGCCTTAACTTTCAATATTCAAAGTCTTTGGGGTAGAATTCACTTGACTGTTTAAAAACTATAAAAATTCATTGAATATTTCGATAAAAAAAAAATAAGACTTCCCACATTTCGCTATGAAAATAATAGATAAATAAAATTTTTCTAGAGATGATGAAAATTTACAGTATTTTCTTTCTAATTTGATTTATTTTTTCTATAATCATATTTTTCACGTTAAGGGAACATTTTTTTTTGTCACACACAAATATGAAGACACTAGCTGCGGAGCTCGCCTTCCATCTATCCAAACAAACTCCCTGTCAAATTTTTTCAGGGTCCTTTTTACTTTTTATTATTTAAAAGATTTGAATTTTTTACAAGTAAATTAAATTTTTTTTACTCTTGACCACAAGGTAAAAACATTTATTGGCTTTGTGTGCTAGAGATCGAGAGTTCGGATCCAGTTCCAGGCGATCACTAATCACTAATTTTTTGACGCACGAAATGAAAAATACACGTTAATTTTCTTTTGATATGTATGACACCTGTATGGAATTTACTTGTAGTATCTTCCTGGAGTTTTGAGGAGTGCTAGAGAGGAGAATTAAAACACAATTATTTTTCAGAGACTCTTTTAGTTTCGGCCATTTCGATAGCCTTCATCAGAACCTTTGTCTAGATTTATTAAAATAATATTTATTACCATGTATTAGAATCATATGATTCTATTTTACTTATTACATTACGTATGTACATCTATATATATATATAATTCTCTAATGTCCGTCTGTCCGTCTGTCAAGCTCTATTTAGGCAACTTCCCGTTGGAATTTTGAAACCAAATTTTTTATGCTTAAAAAGGACATTCTAGGGATTAAAGGAAAATTATTTTCATTCCGAAATTCCTAAAACTTTTTTTAGTTATTAATTCTTAAAGTTACGATTTCTCCCATAGGAAATATATAGAGAAATATTTATGTATTATTTGCATTTATCTATTCTATGAATGAAAACAAATCCTCAAGCAGGCACTGGATTGGAATATAGTAATGATAATTTTTTTTCATAATTAAGAAAAGGCGAGGCCTGGCCACGGAGAAGAGCAAGTCACCCCAATAGTTGCGGTTAAGTAACGCCAAGCACGGCGAAAGCTCGGGATTGGTGATCCCCGGCAATTAGCGAGTGGAACGCCCCCCCGGAAGCCATCGATACTATGTATTTTCAATTAAATAAATAAATGGCCTCTGTAGCCGAAAAGGGTTTTTAAAAAAAAGAAAAGACGAGGGTCCTCCGCTGGCGGGTCCGAGCCAGCTGGCGGGGGTCCAGGAGACTAAGGCGGGGCGGCGCAGCTTGTTAGTAAAAAAAAATAAGTAAATGTCATATGATTATATTACATTGTAATATTATTTTAATAAATCTAGACAAAGGTTTTGATGAAGACTATCGAAACATCCGAAGCAAAAAAGGCATGCATTCATTCATAAACCTGTAAAAGAATTAATTGTCTTTTAATTAAACAATTCTCATCTCCAAGGTTCCATCCTGCTTAAACCACCAGGAAGAAGCTACAACCTAGAATATGAAAAATAAAGCCTAGCCTCACAAAATTCTCTGTATTTAAAAAGAAAAAAAAAAAATATCCAAAAAAAAATTCCAAGTAGTCGGGGGGGCGAAAAAGTATTTAATAAATTTAATTTTTTTTGTCTCTTTTTTTTCAGGTAAGCATCTTAAAATTTTTCTTACTCTACACTCACCCAAATACATACTACAAAGGACAGGGCTGTTTGTCTTTGTTCATTACAAGGTAACATTTTAAAAATATTTTTTTTTTTTTATACAAAAGGGAACAAAAAAATACCTTTTTTTTTTTGTTGCCGGGGTATTCGAAGCTCTTCTTGGATATTTGGGTAGCGCTGATTCCAAATCTTCCATCAGTTTTGCCCTAAAGAGTTTTAGATCTATAGAGAAAATTAAATTTTAAAAGAAAATGACCTCTAAAGCGGTTCTAATTTTGAGTTACCTGTTTTTTTTTTTTTAAGGTGACACTCCTTAAAAATATGCAGAGAGTTATAATACATAAAAATTTTAGGTTTCAGCCCAAGCGGAGGTCATTTAGACGTGCCGAAAACGGCTAAAAGTTTGGAAAAATCGAATTTTTTAAGTTTTTTTTTTTTTTTTTTTTTTTTGGACACCCCTAATACAATTTTATTGAATGAAAAAAACATATATTTATTTATTCCTTTAAGTACAATAATTAAATAGGATGTACATGCAAAAATAACATATATTTACGATATTCTATAGCTCTTTGGGTTTTCCAAAAATCATTCTTTCATAAAAATCTGTTAATTATTAACGAAATTATAAGCAAACAGTTATCAAACCAAAGGCGGATCCAGAGGTTTCTCGGGGGGGGGGTAATCTGGTGTGGGCGTATATAGAAATTTTTTTCGGGGGGGGGGCTGTTCTCAAAGTTTTTCTACGAAAAATTTTGTTTTTCGCGGAACCAAAAAATTTTTCATGTGCCGTTCGCGGAACCAAAAAATTTTTCGTGTGCCGTTCGCGGGACCAAAAATTTTTCCCAGTCGGAAAAATATTTTACCTTTTTTTTTTAGAGACCAAAAAATTTTTCCGCCCGCGGAGCAAGAAATTTTTCATGCCCCGTTCGCGGAACCAAAAATTTTTTCCGTCGGGAAAATTTTTGCCGTTCTTGAGCTAAATTTTTTCGCCCGCGGAACCAAAAATTTTTTATGTGCCGTTCGCGGAACAAAATTTTTTTCACATGTTCCGTTTGCGGAACCAAAAATTTTTCATGCTCCGTTCGCGGTTTCTAAAATTTTTCCCGTTTTTTCAAATCTCGGGGGGGGGGGTAATTACCCCCTTTACCCCCCCCCCCCTTGTATCCGCCCTTGTATCAAACTCTGATAAAAACAAACTTGGGCTGCGTATCTTTTAGGCGCTTTGCTTATAGGAATAAACATAACTATAATATTATAACTATTTTGTTAATATTTTCGTTAATAATCAACAGATTTTCAAGAACGAATGCTTTTTAGAAAACCAAAGAATTACAGAATATCGCGACAATATGGTTTTTGCATTCAGGAATCAGAAAAATTGTATTAGGGTTGTCCAAAGTAAAAAAAAAAAAAAAAAACTTAAGAAATTCGATTTTTTTAAACTATGCGTTGCAGTTTGCGGCACGTCTAAATGATCTCTGATTTGGCTGAAACTTAAAATTTATATGTATTAATACTCTCTGTATATTTTTAAGGGGTGTCGTTTTAAAAAAATCTAGAAAATTCAAAATAAAAGCCGCTTTAGAGCACATTTTCTATTAAAATTTAATTTTCTCTATAGCTAAAGTCGATTACTATTGTTTTTGGAAAGGAACACTTTTTGGAAAAAAAAAAAATCAAGCTCGTTGACCTTTTTTTCTAAGTTTTAATTGTGTTTTAGTAGCCGATGAGGTCGTAGAGGTCAAACGGTTAAATCGAAGCGATTTGAACATTGAGAAGTTTTATAGAGAGAGAAGAATGATTGAAATATATTTGTTATTTTATGCCCCACAGGCTAGAAATGAAATAGACATTAAATACCTACCACACTTGAGATTTCTCATTTATTTTAGTTACAAAAAAAAAAAAAATGAGAAAAAATAATACCAGGGGAATTATTTTAATTATTAAGGTAGAAATACATACACAACTTTTATCGAGTCCATTTGTAGGAAGAAAAGATGAAATAAAGTTTTTTCTCTTTTTCTGGGTCTATATGGACCCTGTTACGCATTAGTGTGTCAAGCGCCAGCTACCGAGTTTTGAGAAAATTATCATTAAAGTTTTTTGTTTTCATATATATAATTTTTTTTTGTCAATTTTGCAAGTAACATAAATATAAATTTTTTTAGGACATATTTCATAAAAAATACTATTAATTAAAGCATTTGAAACAATATTCCGTGCTTAATTCAATTTTTAATTTTTTTTGGCGCTTGACACACTATTGCATAACAGGGTCCATATAACGATTATTATGGGAGTTTTTAATTACCACATTTTGTATTAATCATTTATTAAAAATATAAATGCCGGTACTGCACAACATCGACTACTTATTCTGCAGTCCTTTTCAAGTACTCGTGCTCCGATTTAAACGAACTAACCTCTAAGGGACACCTACGTGAAGTTAGTAATCGTTTATATGCAATGAAGTTAACAACATATTATCTGTTCTCTTATTTACATTTTCTTTCCTTTTTGTCTGCATTTGCCACATCAGAGTGAATATTTCTTTAATAGCCTTGTCTTGAAGATTGATCACGTTTAGTCTTTCCTATTCTTGATATAGATTGAATTTATTTCATATCACTTCAAAATATATTATAAATTTAATATAATATGACCAGATTTGATAGTTAAGGTGCCAATTTTGAGAGGTTGCGGCCACAATTTTGAAGCTATTGACCTCAATTTTTTTTTTTTTTTTATTAAAGCTATTTAAAATATTTAATATTGGAGGGTTTTTTAATATAGCTGGTTAATTGATGTAGTAGAAGGAGAATAAAAGAGAGAGCAGCTAGTTTAATTTTCTTTTATTAAGCCCTCATTACTGACGTTTCGGTCCTGTTTTTAGAGCCATCCTCAGAGCATTAGGGTTCATAAACTAAACTCGATATAACAGTCACATAGAATTTTACTCGCAGACTTTTCCATTGGAAAATATCTCACCTACTTATCATATACAGTATATATATATTGTAATAAAATCGACCACAATGTTAAATATAGGTGAAATTTTGAAATTGAATTTATAATGACAACCCTAATGCTCTGAGGATGGCCCTAAACAGGACCGAAACGTCAGCAATGAGGAGTTTAATAAAAGAAAATAAAACTAGCTGCTCTCTCTTTTATTCTCCTTCTACTACATATTTAAAATATTTACAACTTATAGTCGCTCTTTTTTTGATTTACGAAAATTTTTTTTTTTTAGATTAATCACATTAAATAAAAGATAATTTTAAAAAATTCGGATTATATCTTATAGATAATTAAATTAGTAATCATTGTGTTAAAGAAGAATTAATTTTTTGCCTTTAATTAATTAGCTGGGACCAGGGCCGGATCTAGGGGGGGGGGGCAGTGGGTGCGTGGCCCCGGGCGGCAGATTTTAGGGGGCGGCAATTAAAGAAAGAATTACTAAAAAAAGGGTAAAATGATATGAATTTTGTATAGAAAATTTTAAGGAGGGGGCGGCAAATTAAATTTGCCCTCCCTAAAAAATCTCCTAGTTCCGGCCCTGGCTGGGACCTTTAAAATGAAATGGAATAAAACGCTTGTTTCCCTTTGGGCAGAACTAACGCCATCTCTTTTCACCTAGGGTAACCAGCTTCTTAATCGGCTAATAACGGTTTTTCGAGACTCGCCCCTTAATATTCCCCTCAAACAAAGGTAAACAAAAAAAAGTTGTGTGATGTGCAGTTATCCCACCAGATTTTAAAATCAACTTCTCACACAAAAAAATTAACCTCTTTTGATAATGGCGTAATTAATTTAACAAAAATAAAATAAAGCAAATGCAAATTCTTTATTTTATTTCAATAGACTTTAACCATTGAAGATGGAGTTTGCAGGTGCCTTTTCAATTGTTCAGATACACTTTGCATAACCAAATAGTTCTCTCGCTCTCCCTCTGTGACAAATTTGTTACTAACTTGATTAAAGTTCTCTCTAGATCTTAATTTAATTAGCAAATGAATGGGCACTGAACGTTGTCATTGTCACTGATTCTCTCTCTTTTCTAGTTATTAATTTACACACGGTTGTTTTTTACTTTCTCTTACCTCTATATATATATGTTAATATATAGAGAGAGAAAGTATTGGATTCATGTCAAAAATTCGATGTCGAGATTTTGATGGATCTTCACGTTTTGAGGTCCCCTGAATCCAAAAAAGTGGTATTCGCGACATGGTCTGTCTGTGTGTGTGTGTGTGTGTGTGTGTGTCTCTGTGTGTCTGTGTGTGTGTGTGCTGTGAACAAAATATCTCAAGAACGAAAAGAGCTAGAAGGTTGAAATTTTATATTTAAGTTAGGCACCCCCATGGGACGTGACACGAAGCTTTTGAACAAAATCGGACCAAAAGTACTAGTACTTTACTGATGTAGTTTTTCAGTTTTTTTTTTCGATTTTCTCTAAATTTGCTCCAACGATTTTTTTTTAAATTCAAAAATCAATTATTTTTTAGATTCTCAATAAAATGTATATTCTCATTTTGCGATTGAAATCTTCTGAAGACCACTTTACTCTTGTACTCCATAGAAAAGATAGGAGAAATGGTTGCCATGGTATCAAAATATAAACATTTTGCCATACTTATAAATTTTACATCTTGAATTCAATTGTACCCTACTGTCGGAAACTAAATACATGTCGACACAAAAAATCTGGTGTGACAAGCACAGTACACAACTTTCGATTACCGAAGGTAAGAGAAAGTTGTGTGCTGTGCGCCAGTCACACCATTTTTTTTTGGGTCTCAAAAGTTTAAAAGGAGGCATCTTCTTTGATCGATCGATCTTTTTATAAAGAGGTCAATGGTTGCAGAAAATAGCAACCCCGACGTCTTAAGATAAGAGTATTTAAAATAAACCCTCTAAGGCCACTAAATTTGGATCATGTTATCAAGAAAGAAATAATTGCTTTTAAGTGGAATTTATGAGGATTAAATAGATTATTTAGAATATTAAGAGACGTTTTATGAGATCTCAATTATCTAGGATCTTTTTATGTCTGTGGCGAATGCAGCGCTCAAAGAAATCAACGTACTTAACTTTGAATTAAATTGTTTGTCTAGAAAAATTCTTCTCTTTAGGAATAATAATCAAAGAGAAATCTGGAGGCAACACCAAATTTTATTTCTGTTATTAGCATGGGCGTAACGAGGGGGGGTGCCTGGGGGCCTGTTTATAAATTTTACATCTTGAATTCAAATGTACCGTACTGTCGAGAACTAAATATATCTCGACACAAAAAATCAGGTGTGCCAAGCACAGAACACAACTGTGCGACTAGTCACACCAGATTTTTTCTATCATTATTATTATTATTACATTAAGTTTTCTTTCCAAACTTATTTACAAAAATAAAGTCAAGGCAAAGGAAAATAATGAATAATTTATTCTTTTTCTTATATTATTCAAAAAAAAAAAAAAAAAAAAAATTCTTTAAAGTTTTAGATAGAAAATAAATTTTTTTTTTATCTCTCATTGAACTTTCTAGCACATTTCAAATTCCGCAAGAGAGAATGAGATAAATATGCATTTTGGTAACCAATAAGTAAAGCCATTGGAACAGTAATTATTTTGAGATTTTAAATCGAATAGTGCCCACGGGGCGTGGTTAGAGGTTAGGTGCTAACCTCATATACCAAACGTCGCGGGTTCGGACCCCAGGCAGTCCGATGATTTTATTTAAGCCATCTGGATACCAGATGGCTTAATAAAAATGCCTGGACCCTAATATATATAAATTCATAAATAACGGTTATCGTAAATGTCTTATATGGCCTGAGCTGCCAAAAAGACAGTGTGAATGTGTGTGGAGTGTGAGTGTGAATGAGAAAAAGTGTGAATGTTTAAAAAAAAAAAAAAAAAAAAAATCGAAAACGTCTCAACAATTGGGAATCCGACTTTAACAATCGGCCGATATACAGTACATACATATATTTCTATGATAGTCAATTAAAGGGAAAAATTAAAAAAACATTTAATTAACGATTTTTTTTCATTTGAGAGATTTAATTATTTTATTTTATTACAGTTAATTGGCTTTGATTTTTCAAAAGGTTAAAGTAGATGGCATCACTGTTACACATTTCATCACTCATATAACTGTTTATAGGTGGCAGCACTGATTTTTGTACTTTTTCGTCGAATTTCAAACAAAATTATGATTATTCAAACCCTTTCACATATAAATAAAATCAAAAAACATTCACACTCACACACACACAGTCTTTTCGGCAACTCAGGCCATTTAAGACTTTAGACGATAACCGTTGTAATATATATTATCTATTGTGGGTTCAGGCATTTCTATTTAAGCCATCTGGTATCCAAATGGCAAACCCTTTCACATGTTTTCACATAAACGTTAAATTGTCCATTCAATCATATAAATGTCTATAGGTCGCAACTTATGAACGAAAAACTATATCTATACAATTCGAGATTTTGATGGATATACACGTTTTGAGGTCCTCTGACTTCAAAAAAGTGGTTTTCGCGACATGGTCTGTCTGTGTGTCTGCCTATGGTCTGTGGGTGTGGTGTTCAATTTTAAGCATAAAGGAATTGAGCTAGGAGGTATGAAATTTTATATTTAAGTTAGGCAACCCCCTAGGGCGTGAAAATAAGCTTTTAATCAAAATCGCCCAAAAAGTACTAGTACTTTACTGATGATGCTTCAGTTTTTTTCGATTTTGTCCAAATTCACTCCAAGAATTTTGATTAAAATTCAAAAATCAATTATTTTTTAGATGCTCTTTAAAATGTATATTCTCATTTTGCCATTGAAATCTTCTGAAGACCACTTTACTCTTGTATTTCATAGGAAAGATAGGAGAAATGGTTGCTATGGTAACATGGTATTTTAACATACTTATAAATTTTACATCTTGAATTTGAATGTACCGTACTGTCGGTAACTAAATACATGTCGACACAAAAAATCTGGTGTGACAAGGACAGAACACAACTTTCTCTTCCCGCAGGAAGGATGTTTTGTGCTATGCGACCAGCCACATCAGATTTTTGTATTCTTGATCAAAAACAATAATTGAAATGGTTTCTAAGTTGACTACTGTGCAGTTAATCACATCAGATTTTTTACACTCTCAATCGGAAATCCTAATCTATAGGTTTATTGTATAAAACATTAGCCTTCAGTTGTTCGCCTAATTTCGATACGTAGATAAAAAAAAAAAAATTCATTGATTTATCGAGAAAAAAAAAACTTTTTTTTTTTTTGACTAACTTCCTTTTTTCTTTCTTCTGTTTTCAAAGATTCATGATTCATTTCCCTTGAAAGGATGCTGATTTAAAAATCACCGCCTCCTCCTCCTCTTCGATCTCCATTAATTATATAGCAGCTTTTAGGCCATGTCCTACCCTTCTTTCCTACTTGAAAAAAAGAGGTGATTTATTAATTATTTTATTTATTTATTTATTAATAATAAAAAAAAGGTCCTTTGTTAAAAAGTTGAATTGTGATTTATGGATGGTCCCATGGGGTGAGAGCGAAGGTGTCGACGTAGAGATATCCTTAATACCAATCGATCCTTCTCTCTTTTTTCTTTTTTTTTTTATTCTCTCTCACTCGTAGAATAAGAACGATGATAGAACGAGGATGATAAGAATAACTTTAAAAAATTATTTATCTGTGAAATTAAAAATATTTTCACGACATCACGAGAAAATTACTTTTTTTTTTAATGACGAGAAAAGAAGGTAGCCTATAATCTACTGATTATATAAAAAAAGAAAATTTTTATAAAATTTAAGCTATCGACTCCAAATGAAACATTTTGTAAATTAAATAAACAAATAATACACTCCGTTATATGTTTCAAAATATTTTTTTCTTAGTGATTTTACAATACACTGTTCGTCAAAAAAAAAAAAAAAAAAACGTAACACTCCTATCCTGATTCTTATTCTAATCTATCTTAATGATACCAAGGGCGGATACAAGGGGGGGGGTAAAGGGGGTAATTACCCCCCCTGAGATTTGAAAAAATACTTTTTTTCAAAAAAAAATGTATTTTTAATGTAAAATTTTAAAAATTAATACTAATTTTTTTCAATAAATGCGCCTTTAAATTACCGAAATTACGAAAAAAATGTGTACTGTGCCACCAGTCACTCCATATTCCCCCCCCCCCCGAGAAACACCTCTGGATCCGCCACTGAATGATACTGTAATTTATTAAACATTTTATATCAAATATTTTATACATTTTTATTAAATTTAACACAAATCCATATCAATTTAATAAATAATTACAATTTAAATAAAACAAAGACAAAAATGTCGAAATTTTATTTATTAACGCTAAATTTTTAATATTTTAAAATAATCTTTCCATTTTAGTTTTTCAATTCTATTTCTATTTTAATGGAAATTCTTATAAAAACAAAATTTTTAATTTATTTTTTTATATTTATTTAATTTTAATTTTAACAAAACATATCATAAGTACTATTTAAATTTTTTTTTCAGTTTTTTAAACTTTGGACACTCCGAATACAGTTTTTCCAATCCTTGAATGAAAAAAAAACATGTTCACGATATTCTAGAGTTCTTCAACTTTCCAAAAATCATTCATTAGTGAAAATCTATTAATTTTTAACAAAAACGTTATCAAAAGAAGAGATTTATCAATCGATTCAATAGTCCTGTTTCACATTTCACCCATCCGAGTTCCAGGGCTACTAGCCCTTGCTTATTTTCTCCTGAAGTATCCTCAATTACAAACAAAAACAACTCTTACCTGTAATCTTCTGACCCGATTTCTTCTTCAAGGCCCCCTGTGTTAATTTAGACATGTCTTGTTGGTTGGTGGGTGTGTGTGTGTCTGCCCTCCCATCCCTCAGGGGAGATACCTTAATGGCTGGTCAGTTGTCGCTTCAAAGACACAGAGAGAGAGATGATTCACTTGCAAATTCCAAGCCGAACTCTCATGTCATTTGTGTCTCTCTAAAAGCCCATTAAACCCTCCCTCCCTCTCCTCCCTCCCCCTCGTCCCTTCGATGTTTGCTTATGGAGATTTTCTCTCTATCATCGTAGATTTCACGCTTTTACTTTAAAATGCAAATCATCTGATATCTTGCCTTCTTTTATATCATCAATAGAATAAATAAACAAGAGAGTGAAAACATGGTTTGAATCGTCAAAAAAATCTGACTTGGAGTGTTTATAACATTTAAAGTTGCGACCGTAGGCTCTCATTGGTCTGATTAACCCAAAATTGATTATAGTTCTAGTCATGGTCGTAATTTGGGGGAATTTGGATGATCGAGATTATAATCCTCTCCCCTCCCGTCTCAAATAAATAAATTTTATATAGTTTGATACAAAAAAAACGGGACCTTTTTAACAATCCGATAAAACCAAAAGTTATGGAAGAAAAATATTTTATTCGTAGAAAATGAAACCTTAAAATAACGTCAGAATATGAACACAGTAAGTGTCACTGCAGATCATGATGTTACAATCTTTCGTTACACTTGATTTGAACAAGTTTCCACACCTTCAAGGAACCTGGTTTCAACAATCAATGGAAGCTGTCCGAGAATTGTTCAGTAACCGTGTTATCATCCCTGACCCACTAGGTGATTCGACCAAGATCTCTGAATCAGTTAAAACAGAGAATTCAAGGTGAAGCTCATAGTATCATAGTTGAGATATTGCAGCGGTCATTGAGGAATCTTAACAGCAGATTTCAAGACTGCAAGGACGCCTTCTAAATGATGAAATTCCAATACTGTTTTTTAAATGGCAAGTTTTACTATGAATAAAATGTTTTATCGGTCAGAGATGGGCAGGATCGCGATCCTTTTGGATTCAAATCCGATTCAAAATTTTTGGATCTGGATCTAAATTCCTTTTTTTTTTTGGGAGGATCTTGGATTTGGATCGAAATCATTTTTGCTCTCATCTAGGATCGGATCGCTAATCCTTTTCAAAGAAATCCTTCAAAACCTTTTACTTTTTAATAAATACATATATCCTTTAAATTCATCCAAATGCTTGAAAATCGATTCCGGATCTGATTTTCGGATCGCTATCTGGATTAGCAGATCGGATCGTTGGATCGGTTTGCTAATCTTAACAGATTGAATTATTGGATCGAATCATCTGAACTTCCCGGAATAATGGATCGATCGCTAATCCTTTTAAAGGATTAACAATCCTTCAAATTCTTTTACTTTTTAATGAATACATATATCCTTTAAATTCATCCAAATGCTTGAAAATCAATTCCGGATCTGATTTTCGGATCGCTGATCTACTTGATTAGCAGATAGGATCATCCGAGTTGGATCGGTTTGCTAATCTTAGCAGAATTGGATTAGTGGATCGGATCATCTGAACTTCCCGGAATAGTGGAGCGGATCGCTAATCATTTTTAAAGGATTTTCCCCCTCTGCTGTTGGTTTTATTGGATTGTTAAAAATTCACCGTTTTTTTTTTTTGTGTCACCCTGAATTTCTTTCTTTTTATAATTTTTCGGAATTTCGGGGGGGGGGGGGGGGGAATTTGGACTCCGGACTCTCCTGGTTCTGGTGAATCTTTAATTTATTTAAATGGTGAGATGAGATGTGCAAGTGCATTGATATTTCTGCCACTGATGCATTCCCACCCGGTGTCAATCAAGGCGTTGCGTTACCAACCGAAAATTAAAAAAAAAAAGTTTTGATATATCATAGGGAGCGTACAAGTATTACGTAACGCAATTTGGGGGGAGGGGGGTCTCGTAAAACGTTACCATGCGTTACAACGGGGGGATGGGGGGTTGAACAACGCGTTACGTAACTAGTATTTTAGCGACTTTCCGATACTTTGCGCAACATAATTGTGACTTTTAGATAAAAATGGCCACTTGAGCGTTACGTAACGTCTAGGGGAGGGGGTCCAGAAAAATGTTACGGCTCGTTACATGGGGGGAGGGGGGGGGTCAAAATCTTCAAAAATTGCGTTACGTAATACTTGTACGCTCCCATAGGAAACTAAATATATCTAGGCGCAATAAAATCTGTTTTAATGGTACTTCACCTGCAATATTATTGATCTGATAAAGTCTAGAAACCCTTGGTGAGTGCATTAACAAATAATTTAATTATAGTGATAATTTACTTTTGGGACCTACTATACTCGTATTTCGACTTTTAAATTCTCCAAAGTAGCTAGATCATATTTCCTTCTCTACATAAAGCTGAAAGTAATTTGCGGTTTATAATGCTCTTTATCACATATAATTTTATTTAATTTCCCTGAGGTTTTTTTCCTCCTCTAGAGGAAAAAAGAAAGAGAGAGAAGGGAGGGGGGGGGGTGTTTGCTCTTATTAAGAAAATAATTATTTTTTTTTTAATTTAAATTATTTTCTTGGTCATTTTTCATTCTTTTTTTATTTATTTTTTTTTCTACATATTAAATAATTTATTGCTCTTTCTCGTTGTGTGTATAAAATTAAATTTAAATAAAAGGGAAGGTTTAACTTTATTCTACAAAGGCTATCTATCATCAATGGTACCAGAGTAGTGGCCAGAAAATTTGTTTTTAGAAGAAAAAGTGGGTAGAGAAATATTTGTATTTATTTTTTTTTATTTTCTCTACCAGTTATTTAGAAGTTTTAAAGAGAAACTTTTATTTGATCCTCTCAAATTTTTTCGTTCTTCTATCAGCATGTCTCGCTACAAGCCATGACGCTACAAGCCATGACGTCACAAGCCATGACGACAAAAATATGAAAGTTGAAATTTAATATATATGACTAATTATAAAGAAATAATTGTGAGATTTAATTATTTACTTTTTAAATTGATAAAATTCAATTTTTAAAATAATTTAAAATGATTCAAATCTTCAATATTGTACTCAGTTTTTAACATGCGTCTATTGATTTCCCATTTTCCAATTATTAAGTTAAGATTAAAAACGCGATTTTAATACCCTTAATTGAATAATTTTCTGAAAATTTTCAGTTAAAAGCCTACGGTTTGAAAAAAAAAAGTTTCACTTGCATCGTGGTTTCATAAAACCACACAATGATTTTTTTTACCATTTTAGTCCAAAATCTTTAGAATCAATCGTTATGGCTTTTGTAATTTGTATTATTATATACAATTTAATTATAGATCACATTTTGTGTTAATTATTAATAAAAAATATAATTACTGTACAAAGTTTCGACTTCTACAGTTGTTTTTAAGTACTGTGCACTTGCTTCGTTTCAAGCGAACTAACCTCTAAGACAAACTTACGTGAAGTTAGTAGCATTTTATATGCAGTGAAATTAGCAATATATTGCATCATCCTCATGATGTTAGACACCATCATCACAGGAAGTACTTACATAAAAAGCATGATTGTTACAATAAGTTAAAAAAAAATATATAGCCTATAAAATGTGTCGCAACCGTCGCGACGGTCCTTATAATTAAATTAATCTAAGTTGTTCCTATCAAATTATCCTGGGCCTGTTAAAATGACTTTAATTAGAAATTTGTTTCTCCGTATCCCTTTTTGAGGGTGATATTTTCCGAAAATGACTCTGGCAGGTAATAATAATCCCACCTCCCAATTGCCTACTTGTGTTGAATGCTAACGAGACGGAAACAACTCTCTGGATGCTATTACAGGAAAAGGGGAGAAAGTGGGTTGATGGCGTTTGGGGGAAAATCCAATCCTCATTCCTTGTTATCTATGCTACATACTCTTGTCTAGTTTAGACACCAAATTTCATTTCTGTGTCAATTGAATAAAGAAAGAGATAATCAGGTCTAATCTCTAAAAACAGACGTTAAAATTTAAAATAAACAAATGGGTGTTAAAAAGTAATGTAAATACAATCAGCGTTAAAAAAATGCTATTCTCTAAAAAAAGTTTTATCAGCGACGTTAACATGTTGCTTTTATTTCAAAGCTATCAAAATCATAACCTTACTTTATTGGCTGGGTGCGCGATAGAAGCGCCAACTGGCGGTTGCAATTAGGGAGGACTTTGAAATGTCAAATGGCTGGCTGTCATTACGAAGAGTAAAATAATTTCAATGAAATATCATAATTTACATATATTCTATTTGTAAATTTAAATCTACAGGGTCTATAATAACATTGACCTTTTTTATTTTCCGTTTAAAATTGCACAATCAATTAATTTCCGAATAGTACCCACGGGCTTTCTCAGGCATGCCTTCACGAAAATTGAGTAAAGAAATATCCAGTTTGCCACAAATAATTCAAACATCCTGCCGAAATCTCCTCTTAGGGTAGGAAAGGGGGATAGCCCCACCGTGGTATCACAAAGGGCCTATTTGGGAACGGCCACTTCACCTTACCTAACCTAACCTAAGTAAAGAAATAAACAAATTTTATCGAATAAACCATGGCGATCCATCGGCATGAAATAAAACAAAAAGTAAATTACGTGCTACTTCCTACAACATACAAAATAATAGTAGAAAGAAATGTTGGTTTATAGGTTAGCTTACTTTTTTCTCTTGTTTTCAACTTGCTTGTAGAAATTTATAGAATTTGTGATTACTGTTTTTACCAGTGTTCTTGTAGTTAACTACGCAGCAGGTTTCGTGACCCATATTTGATTATTTTTGCTTAATAATGCGTAATACTAAGTAAATTTCAATAGTAATTAGTGACAATTGGGCTTCCGAAAGTTCATTTTTTGGTCACGGCGGGCGCTGCGAGCGATTCGTAGTTCCCCCACCACCTACTTCGCACCCAGCCAATAGGTTAAGGATGTTTGTTTATTTTAAACACGACGTTAAAATATTAAAGGCCCCCTTAGACATGACATTAGTTTTTAACACTATTTACTAAATGTTAACGCTTTGGCTTTAAATTTTTGTTTACAGAATAGCTATTTGAGGCAAGGAAGTGATTTGGAATAGCTTTTTTTAACGCTGATTGTTTTTACATAACTTTTTAACACCTATTTGTTTATTTTAAATTTTAACGTCTGTTTTTAGAGAATAGACCTGAATATCTTCTTTCTTTTACCATCAGAAGGAAAAGTCAAGTACGGCTTTTTTTAATCTTCTATTCTGTGGACAAAAAATGTTTTAAATACTCGTTTCAAGGAAAAACAAGAAGTGTAGTAAATTAGAAGTATCAGTGGCGTCACTAGGACTCTAATTCAAATGTAGACCTCCTTTAAAACAAAATCTATTAAAGAATTTCTGTGGCGGAGTCATAACAAAATTTCAAAACTTTTTGCAGCCAAATGTATTTTATTAAAGCCGTCCCAGGCTGACGTTTCGGCCCCTTGTGTAGGCCATCTTCAGAGCCGGTTAAAATTAATAATATCAGCTGCCATTCGTATGAACGGAGAACAGAAAGATAAAAAAGATGGCCTACCTAGACAAGGGACAGCAACAGCACCTTTACACGACATTTTCGAAATATTTGTCTTTCCATATGGATAAGAGAATTCAGGAACTAAAAAACAAAACTGGTTAATGAACCTTCTTGAAGAAAGGAAGGTGAGGGTCCGCCCGGCTAGAATCTTTTATGTGACTGTCCGCACAGCACACAATTTTCTTTAAGGAAGGATCTTGAATTCAAGCGAGGCAAGGGTACTGACTGGGCACAGCATTAAAGGGTCTATTTATGGCTGTTTGAAGGGTCAGTCGTATGCGTCCTCCCTTCGTTTTTCAACTGCTGCGTAGCCCCGCCCCCAGCCCATAGTCAGCCAGAAAGCTGTTTCACAGAGCAAATGCCTCTCTTTTTTCAAGCCAACATGTTGATTTTGTGTTCCCATATTAAAGAAATTTGATTATAATTAATTTTCCAAAATATTTCATTTAAGATTCAAATTATTACTACGTTGCTACCAAATCAATGTACTATAAGTGTACTTAATTTCAAATAGATTCATTGAAATTTGTGGATTTCTATTGAACATATACATACATATTTACATACATGCATACATTTTTTCCATTTCATTTTTACTTTCTCTTACCTATGTATATATGTAATATATATATAGAGAGAAAGTATTGGTTTCATGTCAAAAATTCGATGTCGAGATTTTGATGGATCTTCACGTTTTGAGGTCCCCTGAATCCAAAAAAGTGGTTTTCGCGACATGGTCTGTCTGTGGGTGGGTGGGTGGGTGGGTGGGTGGGTGGGTGGGTGGGTGTGTTCAATTTTAAGGATGAAGGAATTGAGCTATGAGGCTGAAATTTTATATTTAAGTTAAACACCCCCCGGGACCGGAAAAATAAGCTTTTAATCAAAATCGGCCAAAGATTACTAGTACTTTACTGATGCACTTTTTCAGTTTTTTTCGATTTTCTCAAAATTTGCTCCAACGATTTTTTTAAAATTCAAAAATCAATTATTTTTCAGATGCTCTTTCAAATGTATATTCTCATTTTGCGATTGAAATCTTCTGAAGACCACTTTACTCTTGTATTTAATAGGAAAGATAGTAGAAATGGTTGCCATGGTAACAAAATATAAATATTTTCCCATACTTATAAATTTTACATCTGAATTCAAATGTTCCGTACTGTCGGAAACTAAATATATGTCGACACAAAAAATCTGGTGTGACAAGCACAGTACACAACTTTCGATTACCGAAGGTAAGAGAAAGTTGTGTGCTGTGCGCCAGTCACACCAGATTTTTATATATAAAGAAGGAAGATATAAAAATTCCGCGTTGACATAATTTAGAATAAGATATCTTATTTACAGAGATAGACGGTCAAATTTTAGGGACCCATTTTTACTTTCTCTTACCTATGTATATATGTAATATATATATAGAGAGAAAGTATTGGATTCATGTCAAAAAATTCGATGTCGAGATTTTGATGGATCTTCACGTTTTGAGGTCCCCTGAATCCAAAAAAGTGGTTTTCGCGACATGGTCTGTCTGTGTGTGTGTGTGTGTGTGTGTGGGTGGGTGGGTGTGTGGGTGTGTGTTCAATTTTAAGCATGAAGGAATTGAGCTACGAGGTTGAAATTTTATATTTAAGTTAAACATCTCCCGGGACCGGAAAAATAAGCTTTTAATCAAAATCGGCCAAAGAGTAGTAGTACTTTACTGATGTACTTTTTCAGTTTTTTTCGATTTTCTCAAAATTTGCTCCAACGATTTTTTTTTTAAAATTCAAAAATCAATTATTTTTTAGATGCTCTTTAAAATGTATATTCTCATTTTGCAATTGAAATCTTCTGAAGACCACTTTACTCTTGTATTTCATAGGGAAGATAGGAGAAATGGTTGCCATGGTAACAAAATATAAATATTTTCCCACACTTAGAAATTTTACATCTTGAATTCAAATGTTCCGTACTGTCGGGAACTAAATATATGTCGACACAAAAAATCTGGTGTGACAAGCACAGAACACAACTTTTGATTACCGAAGGTAAGAGAAAGTTGTGTGCTGTGCGCCAGTCACACCAGATTTTTATTTTTAATCAAGGCTCTATTTCCATCAAATTTTTGACTCAATCGCAATATTTTCTCTCTATATATTAGAGAAAAAGTATACTTTTTCTCTAATATATAGAGAGATATTTATAAATATGGCGCAACGTTGTCTGTTTTTTTTTTTTTTTTTTTTTTTTTTTTTTTTTTTTTTTTTAGAACTCTACAACTCTACAAAAGACAAACATGAATTTAACCATAAAACAATATTTAAAATTAAACACAAATGTGTTAATTTATACTGTTTTATTTTGTTAAATTATCCATCCATAGTATTGTTCACATTAACCCATATATTTATCAAATTTAAATAAATAATAGCGGCTGCCTTTTGAGGGTAAATTAGGCTAATAAAAAAAAAAAAAAAGAAAAAAAAAACACAAAATTAAATCAGACTTAACAGATGAAGTTTTTTTTTTTTTTTTTTTTTTTAAATATAGAGTACTGTATGTAAAAATGATTGCACAAGTTGAATAAACATTCGCCTTAGATAAATAAATACACAGCGCTACTACTTTGTTAGCATAAGTAATTAGTGCCGCGTAATATTTCCTAAAAAAAAAAAAAGACGAACATAGATTGAGGTTAATTTGAAGCTTACTCCTCTCTCTTAATTAATTAATTTGCCTGAGGCGAGTGGCTTTTTTTTTATTTGAAAATAAACCGCTGTAGACCACCATTAAGCCGGGTTTAGACGATGCCTCTTTCCGTGCAACGTAGCATGCCACTTTCTTTGCAGCTAGGCGCAACTATTTTCATGCCCCATGGAGCATGCTCCATTCTTATTAGGAATTTTTAATCATAGACCACATTTTTGTATTAAATATTTATTAAAAATATAAATACTGTACAACGTTTTGACTGCTTATTCTGTATTTATGTAATTTTGGAATG
>JAKCPI010028464.1:0-19241 GCA_023213315.1 Euborellia annulipes | reverse complement strand
GTTGTTAAAACATCTTCAACTCTGAGTGCCAAAGTACCGAAAATATATTTCCATTCTTTGCTATTGATTTTGGCCTATTCACTTGTTGCCTGCCTATTTAAATGCATATGTTTATAAAACTTTCAAAAACCTTTTCTCGAATCGTTGAATTTCCGACTTTCGCCACTTTGATCCTCTACAGGCGATATATAGTGACATATGTATTGTATAAGTTATATTTTGTTTGTTCTATATTGCAGGAGAAATTGGTCATGTAAAATGGGAAGGGAACTGGGTAGTTTTCTTCGATCTTTTATTCCAATATAGCATTCTGGGAGAATTTTGTAAAGAACTTCTTTTACCAGTTCGAATGAAACGCTTGATCATTGACCCAATCAAACACCTAAAGGCCGTAAAAAAAGGAGAAGGTATGGATTGATTTTAACATATTTTAAATTTTAATATTAAATAACTATATTAAATTAACTTTTTATTTTCAGAAATCAGAGTGAATATGTATAAAAATTTGAAAACTGTTAAATGTGGCGGCATTGAGGTTTTCGGAATAAAAACGAATTCAGTAGCTAGAAAAACACAAGACACACCAAAAGTGGAACAATATTTATTTTTACCATATATAGAAACAACGAAGGACACTACTTTCGAAAATGCTCTTACCAATTTAGTTCAAATAACATTAGAAAACTTTCAAGGTGAAAAGTTGAAAGTTATTGAAATTGTATCGGATAATTCATTATTATCTCCAGAAATAAGAAAAATAGTGGAACTTGAACCGAAATATACGGCAAGAACATTCTTTTTAGAGAAGAAACACTTAAATATACTGTAGTCAAATGTTTTCTCATTATTTGTTTTTTAGGCTGAACTTACTGTAGTGACCAGTAAAAATGATGTTCCTAGTCATTTAAAAGATCTTAACATTCGTTTTGTGTTTGGAAAGCCATCGAATTCTTCACTTGATCAAAATGCTGATTTGATTATTGCTAGCAATAAAATTACAGATTCTAAATTTCTTTCACATCTAACTCAGTCTCTTGGCTCAGGAGGTTTTGTATTGTTAGAAGAGAATAGTCCAAAATTCAACGAAACTTTGGTCAAAAATTTGGGATTGAAGTTAATTGCAATTCAAAAAGTAGAAAATAAAAATTTTATTCTTTTGAGAAAAGCAAATGATCTTATGGCAGATATTGTAATTCAAGTAACTGACAAAAACTTTGCTTGGGTTGATAAAATCAAAGAGGCAATGAAACGAAGTGAAGAAGATCAGAGTAAAATTATTCTTTATAGTCAAGAGGAAGAACACTCAGGTATCTTAGGAATGATAAATTGTCTAAAAAAGAAAGTGGTGGAGAAAATATTAGGTAAAGAAATTCCAAAACAAAACATCTCGCTTAATGGAATCAGCTTAAAAGGGAATTTGCTTTTCTAGGTGCTTCTTTATCAAAGATAGTTCAGCTCCAGTTTTTAACTTGAATACACCTCACTATACAGACCAAGCTCGAAAAGATCTCGTCATTAATGTTTTTGAGAAAGGTCAATGGGGATCCTTTCGACATCTTCTACTAAAGAATATTATGCAGGATGATATTCGGATGCAAGTTGAACATGCCTATCTGAATACGTTAATGAGGGGTGATCTCTCAAGTGTGCGATGGATTGAAAGTCCTATTTCTCTATATAAGTAAATAAAATTGAATTTTAAATCAATTGATCAATTGAGAATTTTACTTATAATGATATTTTTATAGGCCAACGAATAAACCAGAATTTGAATTAATCCAAGTGTATAATGCCGCATTAAATTTCCGTGATCTCATGTTTTCAACAGGAAGAATGGGTTTAGATGACTTGGCCGATTTCTTAAAGTACAAAGAATGTGTAATTGGTTTGGAATTCAGTGGCAAAGATTCTAAAGGTCGACGTGTTATGGGGATGACACATTCTTGTGGATTAGCTACGAGTGTACTTGCTGATCCTTTATTTGTGTGGGAAGTGCCAACTAAAATGACTCTTGAAGAAGCCGCAACTATTCCTCTTGCCTACTGTACTGTAAGTATTATTTTATACAGTATAAGGAAATACATAAATA
Organism: Euborellia annulipes; assembly: GCA_023213315.1. Lineage (NCBI taxonomy): Eukaryota > Metazoa > Arthropoda > Insecta > Dermaptera > Anisolabididae > Euborellia > Euborellia annulipes. The sequence goes on along the minus strand of JAKCPI010028464.1, from coordinate 17,152 downwards.
TTCAATGATCTTTCAAATATGATTCTAGGTATATTCAGGTTTTATTATTTCTGCAAAACTTCAACCAGGAGAATCCGTTTTGATTCATTCTGGCACAGGAGCTGTTGGACAAGCAGCTATCACAATAGCTCTACATATGAACTGTCGAGTTTTTGTTACTGTGGGAAGTCAAGAGAAAAAAGCCTATTTGCTTCAACAATTTCCCAAATTAAAAGAAAATCACATTGGAAATTCACATGATACATCATTTGAACAAATGGTTATGGATGAAACTGACGGCAAAGGTGTTGATGTTATTTTGAATTCTCTTTCGGAAGAGAAATTGCAAGCATCACTTCGATGTCTTGCTTTAGGCGGGCGCTTCATAGAAATTGGCAGATATGATATGAATGAAGACTCTTCAATCGGTAAACTTCTTTTTTTTTCCTTTAACAAGATTTTACCAAGACACAATATTAAATCCTCTCTAACATTTTCAGGAATGTCTATATTTTTAAAAAGAACATCATTCCATGCTGTTCTTTTGGAAATGATCTTTAAGGATACAACAGAAAGAAAAAAAGAACTATCTAAGCTCTTAGAAGATGGCTTAAAATCTGGAGTAGTACGCCCAATTCCAGCGCGAATATTTAATGGAGAAGAACCAGAAAAAGCTTTTAGGTAATACTCCCTAAATCATGAATATTAAATAAATGTTAAGTGGATGCTAATATTTCGGATGGTTTTGTGTCAGTATAAAACATAATGAATTGGCGGTCCTTCTTCTGATTGTAAGGGAACATGGGGCAAGACGAGGTAAGATGGCTCTATTAGTGCTGCGATCAAGCGGCAAACGGTGGAAAATAATAGTTCTAGTAAATAAGAAGCTGCTATGAAATTGTCACTCATTTTGAGTGAATAGTTTGTCTTGCAAGGTATTTTTTCGTGAAAGTGCTGTTATTTTTGTTGGAATGTTTATTTCAATCGTTTCTGTTTGATGCTCAAATAAGTTGTTACATTATATATGACTGCATCTATATATTCTAGTGAAAAGTGTAGTTTTTTAGGGTTTGTTTGCATATATTACGATTGATAAAAATATCCCATTCGACAATGACGACCTTAATAACTTAAAAACGCGACCCCGGGGCAAGACGGGGAACTTTTTAAGGGGCAAGATGGAGTTTAAGGGAACTGTGAAAATCAGAAAAATAAACAGAGGGAGAAAACGAAAACTGTTGGTATTGAGAAAATCTGGTGTGACTGGCGCCGCCACACTTTCTCTTACCTTCGGTAAGAGAAAGTTGTGCACCGTGCTGGTCACACCAGATTTTTTGTGTCGAGATATATTTAGTTTCCGCTAATATATTAGGAATTTAAGATGTCAAAATTATAAACATGGGAAAATATTTATATTTTGTTACCATGGCAACCATTTCTCCTATCTTTCCTATGAAGCACAAGAGTAAAGTGTGCTTCAAACAATTTTGAGGGCAAAACGAGAATATACATTTGAAAGAGCATCTAAAAATAATTGATTTTTGAATTTTAATCAAAATCGTTAGAGCGAATTTTGAGAAAATCGAAAAAAACTGAAAAAGTACATCAGTAAAGTACTAGTACTCTTTGGCCGATTTTGATTAAAAGCTTATTTTTCCGGTCCCGGGGCTGCCTAACTTAAATATAAAATTTCAACCTCCTAGCTCAATTCCTTCATTCTTAAAATTGAACACACACACACAGACAGACCATGTCGCGAAAATCACTTTTTTGGATTCAGGGGACCTCAAAACGTGAAGATCCATCAAAATCTCGACATCGAATTTTTGACATGAATCCAATACTTTCTCTCTATATATATATTACATATATACATAGGTAGAGAAAGTAAAAAATCTGGTGTGACTGGCGCACAGCACACAACTTTCTCTTACCTTCGGTAATCGAAAGTTGTGTTCTGTGCTTGTCACACCAGATTTTTTGTGTCGACATATATTTAGTTTCCGCCAATATATTAGAATTTAAGATGTCAAATTAATAAACATGAAAAAATATTTATATTTTGTTACCATGGCAACCATTTATTTCTCCTATCTTTTCCTATGAAGCACAAGAGTAAAGTGGCTTCAAACAATTTTGAGGGCAAAACGAGAATATACATTTGAAAGAGAATCTAAAAAATAATTGATTTTTGAATTTTAATCAAAATCGTTAGAGCGAATTTTGAGAAAATCGAAAAAAACTGAAAAAGTAAATCAGTAAAGTACTAGTACTCTTTGGCCGATTTTGATTAAAAGCTTATTTTTCCGGTCCCGGGAGGTATTTAACTTAAATATAAAATTTCAACCTCCTAGCTCAATTCCTTCATGCTTAAAATTGAACACACACACACCCACCCACACACACACACACACACACACGACAGACCATGTCGCGAAAACCAGTTTTTTGATTCAGGGGACCTCAAAACGGAAGACCATCAAAATCTCGACATCGAATTTTTGACATGAATCCAATACTTTCTCTCTATATATATATACATATATACATAGGTAAGAGAAAGAAAAATCAAAAACCTTAAAAGAAACATTCCCACTCATCATCATCAAAAGATTCAGGGGCTGAATTATTTATTTCGGATATTTATTTTCTCCGTCTTCTGAAGGATGGATCCAGTGCTTAAAGTGCAACCCTCATGCAATAATGACCCCGTCTTGCCCTGACTCATGGGTAAGATGAAGTTTGCCCCATGTTTTCCTATTTCTTTTTATAAACACAAATGGTTAAAAAGCGAGGGGAAGTCGAGCATCAGATGAGAGTGTTTTCGACTGTCTTGTTCCTATCAGATGAAGCACCTGTATTTCATTATATCTTGTACTGATGACGGTTAGACAAACGTTAAACTGGTTATATTATATCTGCACAACCAAATGATATAAACTGGAACACAGTTTTAAATTAATTTAAAAACTGTCATATATTGCCAGTTATGGAACTCGTTGATCTCACATTTGATAATAGAAGAGTTTCAATATTTTTTTATGCATACTTGTTTAAATATTAGTCTTACAATCGAGCATGAGTTCTTGATATCCATAAATTTTAATCTCTCTTGTTGTTTTTTGTTTTTTTAATTTAGATTTATGGCATCTGGAAAACATATGGGCAAAGTAGTTCTTCAAATAAGAGAAAATGGAACAAAAGCAAAATCTGAACGTTTTGTTATTCCTGCAATTCCTCGAACATATTTCTATCCGGATAAAAGTTATATCATTATTGGTGGAATGGGTGGATTTGGACTTGAGCTTGTTGACTGGATGATAAGTCGCGGGGCTCAAAGATTTGTGATTACATCTAGAAGTGGTGTCAAATCAGGTTACCAATCTCTCTGTATGAGGAGATGGCGAGATTCAGGTGTTAAAGTTATTGTATCAAATATTCATATTGGCACATTAGAAGGCGCCGAAAAATTAATAAAAGAAGCTTCAGCTCTTGCACCTGTTGGAGGAATTTTCAATCTGGCTGTGGTTTGTTTTTTTTTTCGAATAAATTGAACAAATTGATAATTTATCTATAACTGTTCATTTTTTTTTAGGATTTACGAGATGCTTTAATGCAAAATCAAACTCAACAGACTTTTGAAATTGTTTGTGATGCTAAATCAAAAGGAACTAAAAATCTAGATATCGTTACTCGAAAACTATGCCCTGAACTAAACCATTTTGTGGTATTTTCTTCAATCTCTTCTGGCCGTGGAAATCCTGGACAGCCTAATTATGGATATGCAAATTCTATAATGGAACGAATTTGCGAAACAAGATTACGCGATGGATTTCCCGGACTTGCTATTCAATGGGGTGCCATAGGAGATGTTGGTGTTGTAATTGAAGTCATGAATTATACAAATGATTCAAATTTTATTGGAACATTACCACAACGTATTGAATCATGTATGTCGGTTATTGACAATGTATTACAAATGCCTTATCCTGTAACTGCATCTTTAGTTTTGGCAGAGAAAGAATCCAAAAATAAATCAGTCTCATCAGAGGAAAAGAATAAAACTATCCTTGATATTATTTCGAATACATTAGGTAAGAAGTCTATTCATAATTTTTTAAATTATATAATAATTATACCAATCTTTCCACAGGTCTCAGGGATATAAAATCAATTAATAAATTTTCAACACTTGTTGAGCTTGGTATGGATTCATTGATGGGTACCGAAATCAAACAAAATTTGGAAAGAATCTTTGACATCAATTTAAATATTCAGGCTATACAGAAACTTACTCTTAACGATCTCGAAGCAATGGAAAATTCAAAATAATATTACTTAAAATCAAAATGTGTAGTTATTTGTTAAATATAGAATGGATGTATCAAGCCTAATCACGTTAGCAGTAGTAATAAAATATATAAATATAATTTGAAATTTGTAATGCCAATTGGCCATAGACATCGAAAGACAATAAACGATAAATAGAAAGAAATGTTTTAAGATATTCCCTAATCCTTTATATCCTTTTTCAGGGGCATATACTGTATAAGGGGGGGGGGGGGGGCGCGGGGGCCCGGGCCCCCGAAATTTCCCCAACACATATACATATATAGATATATACAGATATCAGCGCAACAAATTTTTCCGCAGGATGGAAAACTTTGGTCCCGCAAAGGAAAAAATGTTCTGCAAAAAATTTCGTGTGAAAAAAAATTTAGTTTCTTAAAAAAAATTTTCCGCAGAAAAATTTTCAGTTCGCCCCCCCCCCGAAAAAAATTTCTATATACGCCCCTGTCCTTTTTTAACCAATTCATTATCATTATTAAACCCCAAAATGTATACGTTTTCAACAATTAATATATTCAACAAACTATACGGTGTAGACTTGAATTTTAAAATGTTATATTGTAATTAATTTGATATTTAACTTACATTGATTAAATTCGGCGAAGATTGGTTTATCACAGCGGGATTAAGGCGAAGAAAGAAGAAGAAGGTGATTGGTTTATCTCATATACTTCCGTTAGGACCAGGTTTTCCCTAGAAAAACAATAATAATTAATTGGTTGTAATTGTATAATAACTCCTGCCATGGGCGTACCCAGCGAGGGGCAGGGGGGCAGCTGCCCCTAGAAGCAACAAAAAAAAAAATTAAATGTTTATAAAGTGATGAAACGAAACAAAATTGGTGGTTGGCGACGGGGAATGATTCTTTTTGTTAGGACTCGAGGGTTTTTAGGCCTTTAATTCGAAGGCTTTTCCCCTCTATATAAAAAATAGCTATGTCACAATCTGGACGACCATGATCTGCCCCCCCCCCTGGACGACCATGATCTGACCATGCCCCCCCCCCTAGATTTGATCCTGGGTACGCCCATGACTCCTGCAGACGGACATTAGCGAATTAACTATATTTATATAATTCGCTAATGTCGGTCTGTCCGTCTGTCAGGCTCTATTTGGGAAACTTCATGTTGGAATTTCGAAACCAAATTTTAAATATCCATAGCAAATATTTTATAAGAAATTTCCCATAAATATTGATAGTATAAACTTGACAATATTTTGGGCAATGGATTTTAGATTCATGATCCCCTCACCCTGGTGATGTCATGGCACTGTTGGTGCTAAGTGAGAAAGAGGGTCAGAGAAGCCGACCCCCTTCGGATTCCCCATCCCTCGCAAGAATCAATTTGACAATTAAAACGATTATTAAAAATGAATAATTGATTTACTCTAAATCAGTGCCCTCGGGCTTGGTGTAAGGGTTAGCGTGCTAGCCTCGTATATCAAGGGTCGCGGGTTCGGACACCAGTCCGATGATTTTTTTAAGCCATTTGGATACCAAATGGCTTAAATAAGAATGCCTGGACCCCCAATATGTATATTAATTAATAACAGTTATCGACAAAGTCTTATATGGCCTGAGTTACCGAAAAGACTGTGTGAATGTGTGTGTGAATGAGAAAAAGTGTGTTTTTAAACAAAAAAAAAAAAAAAATGACCTTTTTGAAGGACTCTTGTGCTTGACGAAGCATAATCCTTCTAGAGTATAAGGATATTTTTTTTTTTTCTTTCTTCACACTTTTTTCCTTCACACTCCACTCCACACACTTCACACATCTTTTCCAACTTAGCCATTTAAGACTTTGACGATAACCGTTGTAGAGAATATATCTTTGTGGGGTCAGATTTCATTTCATCTGTATCCAAATGCAAATAAATCATCGACTGCCACCCCACGTTTTATAGGAGGGGCACCTACTAAACCCGTAAGATATTTAGAATTAAAATAAATGCAAGCAATTATTTTTCAAATATCAAACATAAAAGGACTTAAGTAAAATTATTTAGTATACGTGAGGTTTCACTAACTTAGTGAAACATATACTAAATAATTTTACTTATAAATATGTTTCACGTAAAACCTAAACCACTTTCCCTCCAAACTATAGGAAAATTACTAAACAATTATGTTGAATAAACTCGATGGTCATCCTCTCTATTTGTATTGTTATACGAAGCATGCGTGGAAGTAGGTGAAATCCACTATAGATATTTGGAAAATAATTTTTGTCACCTTAATTTCAATTGTGTTGAAACTATAGCCATTTTCTTTATTCCGTAACAAGTAATGCATTATTTGCCCGCCCAAAAATTACATTCCCACAATGAAAGTTTTAAGTGAAATCAAATAATTAAATTATAACTTACCATCATCTTGCAATATTATTTCAAAGGAAAAGACAACACACTTTTATTATTATTTAATTTGATCACTTTATATATATTAAAATAATTAAAACTAATAAAAAAAGACATGTTAAATGAATTGGCAAATTATTTCGAGGAAAGATTTTCAAAGAATAATTAAATATTTTATATTCTTAAATGGCAGATAGATGGCAACAGTAGCTTGAAAAGATAAATATGTCTAAAAATAAAAAGTTAATTTTTTGAAAAAATGTAAATGTAAAAATTTTATATTTCGTTAATAATTATAAATAATTAATATTTTATAAAAATAAATAATATTCAAAGAAGATTTTACCATTCATTTTTAAATTTTTTTCTATACTCTGTGCTAAGCCCCCCATGACAGAACAGATGTGCTCGGCGGGTGTTTTAATTTGTTATTTTGACGGTGGCCTGGTGCAATGGATCGCCCCGGATCGGTTTGAGATCCTGGGTTCGATTCCCGGGTCCAGGCGGACGCATTCTTTTTTGGCAACAGGAGCAACTACTTTATAAAATATTTGGCATCATCAGAAATACATTATAATTCAATATGTGAAATTTAAAAACATAGAAAAATATTTTTTTTATCATGGCAACTATTTCTTCTATTTTTCCTATGAAGTACAAGTGTAGTTCAAACAATTTTGAGCTACTTCGTCTTTATTGTACTTCTAGGTTGTGAACATGACGATGAAGCAAATTCGAAACCGATCAACAAAGCTAAAATAAAATTAAATATTGAAGGCAATCTCTTTTGATTTTAATACAAACAAACCTCCCGTGCACACGAAGGCTGCTTAATAATTCCTCGTTTTAGAATTCGATATTAAAAATTAAAATTATTTTATTGACAGAGAGCTTTTGAGATTCTTGAAATTGTAAAATATTGATACATATATATAAACGTCATAAATTGCGGTACATCCTGTCTTACATTTTTTACACCAGAATATACTTTAATTCGGACTAGTAATTGGTTTAGTTTTCTAAAACCAGTCCATCATCTGCTTTAAAAATACAGACAAGTAATCTCAACAATTTGAAGATTTTATAAGATTAATATTATGCGTGGTCCTAGGAGTTGATTTTGGGAAGTTATTTAGTTAAGTGTTAAATAAAGTAATTTATTATTTCTAATTTTTCACTATTTATTTAATTGCAGATACATAAAGTAGATACAAATAATAATTTAATATTTAACAACGCAAATATGTGAAAAATAAATGAAATGACGGAATGGTTTTGTTTATATATATATATATATGATTAATTGATGTGAGAAGAGAATGTTACATATTTTTAAATTCCTCAGTTGGGTTGAGCATAAGGATGTTGGGATTCTCTCTTTCAAAATCGGTCATCTCACGTTCCCGTTCGTCCTGACCCCATTCGCCCAACGTCTTCATCACATCCGGTTGGCTTCTTCGCCAAATCTCCTCCTTCTGTGGAATGAGAGACTACATCACCTATTAAACACACAATATACACACACAACATTTTTCCACTATTATCTCTAATAATGTTTTTCTTTAATTTACTTTTGATCAGAACGGAGATAATAAAAAACTTAATAAAAAAAAAATAAAATTTCTTTTCTTGGTCTTATTAAAGGTATTTTTATTCATATATCTAAAATGCACTCAGTTTCAGATAAAAATTAAATGGGAGAACATTCTCAATTATTTGAACTCCCTTCCATTTATTTAATTTCCCAACTGGCCTCTAAGGCTGAACGCACACCAATTAAGCAAAAACGTTTTCGAACAAACCGTTTTTGCCTAAAATTGTTTTTTCAATGGGTGAACGAACACCGAGGAGACAAAACACAATTGGACATGATTCGACATCATTGAACAAAATGTTTTGCCATTGATCGTTTTGCTCAATCGGTGGGTGTTGGCATTGAGCAAAATGTTTTGTAATTGAGCGTTTTGCTCAATACGTGTGCGTTGGCATTGGACAAAATGTTCTGCCATTGAACAAAAAATGGGCACAGCGATTAGGCAAAAATGCTCAAAAGCAAAACATTTTGTTCATTGCCAAAACATTTTGCCTGATCGGTGCGTTGGCATTGAGCAAAACGTTTTGCTCTTGGGCAAAACGTTTTGTCCATTAGCGTTTTGCTCTTGGACAAAACGTTTTGTCCAATGGCGTTTTGCTCAATTGGTGTACGTTCAGTCTAAAGGTTTGGAATTTAAAAATTAGAATAGATTTGACAAAAGTCCCTAATATTTATATTTATAAAATATAATTCGCTGAGATAGATAGAGATGTAACGAAGTTTCTCCACGTATATATTTATTGTGGAAGACTCCTGCGACCGGGTGTATGCGGAGATGTTTTTTCAGGTTAAGTCCCGTTGGTTGTTGAGCTTTCCTTTTTTTTAATCATTTTCAAGTGAAAGAGATTAGGTGATAATGGTGGAGTTGGGTTACGGGATCGCAGTCTTGCTAGTCCTCAGTTCTGTTAAGTGGATGCCTCAGAGGTTTGTGTTTCTCTCTAATATCTGGAGGAAGTTTGGTTGTGTTTAATCGTTTTGGACTTGATTTAGGTTTCAGGGTCTCAATCTGCCAGAGATTGAGAAAAAGTTTTCTTCGCATATATACTCCCCGCAAAAAAGTGGCGCACTTCGTTTCTTCTTTAAGAAGACCTGTTCTAATCTATTCTAATGATACTGTAATTTATTAAACATTTAATATGAATAAAATTATACATTTCTAAATAACTTTAGCACAAATTCAAAACATTTTAATCAAATTATACAATTTAAATAAAATAAAGAAAAATATGTGTATTTTCAGTTTTTGAGACAAATCAACAAAATCTCGATATGTTTTGTTGGATATTAATTAAAAATTTTGTTTTTATAAGAATTTCCAATAAATAGAACAGAGAAAAACTGAAAAGGAAAGATTATTTTAAAACATTAAAAATTTGGCGTTAATAAAAAAAATTCAACATTTTTGTCATTGTTTTGATTAAATTATAATTATTTATTAAAATGATATGAATTTGTGTTAAATTTACTTAGAAATGAATAAGATACTTCATATTAAATGTTTAATAAATTTCAGTATCATTAAGGTAGAGTAAAATAGGTCTTTTTAAGAAGAAACAAAGTGCGCCACTTTTTTTGCGGGGCAGTGTATATATATAGCCTGCTGAGAATCAAAGTTCAATTTTTGAGACCAAACATTGCTAAAACATCTGTGCCGAAAATATATTTCCAGTCTTTGCTATTGATTCTGGCCTATTAATTTGTTGCACGGCTATTTAAATGCACGTTTAAAAGACTTTCAAACGCCTTTTCTCGAATTGTTAAATTTCGGACTTTCGCCACTATGATTCTCACCAGGGTATACTATATCTATACATATATTCAATTCGAGAAATTGATGCGCAAGTTGTGTGATTTGATATAATGATAGCCTAAAACCATCCCTAGAAAATTCTCTACCCATAAAAAAAAACTCCATGAAAATCGGTCCAGTAGTTTCGGAGTCTATCCGTTACAGATAGACAGACTTTGATTTTATATAAGAGTATAGATATGCAATGGTATGTGGCTCAGAGCTGATCAATGTTTCCGGCTAATTGGTAGAGCAATCAGAGTATTATTTCTTGGCAGCCTCTTTATATATATATGTATATATAGTGAATATATATATCAAAACAACATTCCATAACTGGATTTGTTATTGTTAAATTGATGATTGTTTATATACATGTTTATATACACACAGAAAGAGTGAAGAATATATAACGCAAAAAAGAAAGTTAATTATAATTAAGGATAAATAATAAAGCTACTAATACTAAATTAAAAGAGAAAATTATTATTCGAAAAGGAAAATCTAATTATTTGAAAAAAAGGATAAATCAAATATAAAAGTTGATAGCAACAAAGTAATAAGAAAAGAAATTTTATTTAATACAGATTAAATATTACGGCAATAAATGAATTTTACATTAAAACATGAAATTAAAAAAATAATTAAGAGAATTTACATCATCATGTTCTTAATGTTTTATGTAATTTTAAGCTTTTGCAAAAAAATAAAATAAAAAAAAGAGGAAAGTAAAAAAAAAATGAAAAATTAGTTTGAACCAACCTCCCTATCTCTCTGTGCAAATTTTTCAAACATATTGGCGTAAATTTTCTTCTCGTTTCGTTTAATTTCAGCAAGTTTATTATTGCAAATTACGATTTGATTGGCGGCTGCTTTGTTATTGGGTTCTAATTTTAGAACAGCCTCGAAGCTTTTTTTCGCCTGTTCAGGTTCGCTCATCCCTAGAAATGCCTAAAAAAAAAAATACAATATTTTTAATAAATCTTTTTCTTAAATGAATCGCTTACTGCAAAAAGGCAACTAGTCCATTTTCAATTTTTTGATGAAAATTGTTTTAAATACATCGTTACCGCTTAAAAGGCACTTGTCCACCAAATAGTGCGGCTTCAGTTTTCATAATTCATCATTTAAAATCCTCTAATTATGTTTTTAAACAGTTTTTTGCCTCTCCTGAAAAATTTTAAAAAATGGACATGTTGCCTTTCTGCAGTAAATGGTTCAAATGTGTATAAGACTCAAGAAGAGGGTCCTTTTAAAATTACAGTACTTAAAAAAACAAATACTATTAAATTATCATCTAATTATAGATACATAAATAACACAAGGTTAAGTTCCAAAAGGATTTTATTTTAGCTTATGGGCATTTCGATGTTAATATGTCATCTTCAGAGCTATTACACAAACTGATTAATATATTTATTAACAATCTTATTTATATTCATCGTAGATGTCAGGCCCGTCTTTTTTTTTAATCACTCACACTTTTTTTCCCATACACACTCACACAGTCTTTTCAGCAAGTCTGGCCGATAACTCGTATTTAATAATATATATATTTGGGGGTCCAGGAATTCTTATTTAAGCCATTTGGTAACCAAATGGTAACCAAATATTTATTTTAAATTATTTGTAGTAATTCAAATGAAATAAATTTTTCTCGTTAGGGACGGGAAGCGAATCCGGGACCCCGGCACGAGAAGCTAGTGTCTCATCTGAGCCACGGGTCACGGGCTCCACTGTAATTAGATGGTAATTTAATTAAATTAATAATGTGCCAAAGGTGAATTCTTTGAATTATATTAAATACTGTTATGTTATAGATGTCCACTTCACTCAATGAACTAAGGCCTCGAGATTTATACTGTCAAATGAAAAAATTTATTGAATTCTATATTATCTTATTAAATTAAATTAAAATTGACTGCAAATAATTTTAGAAATTTTATGCATTCATCTTTGATTTAGAGGAAAACGTACATTTCGCGAGAGGGGTCCCAAAAAGTTTAAGGCCTCGACCCCCTCCCCCCAAAAAAAAAAAAAAAAAAAACTTAAATCCGCCATTAACTTATCAGTTTATTAACATAAATTTTATACTTACAAGACCTCGTCTGAAAAGACCTTTCTCACAAGAGGGATCGATTTCTAGAGCTTTGTTACAAGCATCACGTGCATCAATGTGTTCTTCTGTCTTAAGATAGCACATGGCGGTATTGAGGTATCCTACAAGCAATAATTCTTTTCTCTGCTTCTCTTCGTCACCTTCAAATCCTGAAAAAAAATAATAATTTAACAATCATAAACCAATGATTTTAAAAATTAAATTAAAATTGAATCTATTAAAAATGTTGTTAGCTCCGGCTCCCAACTATCTAAAGCCTGGTAATATATTGTTGTCAGTTTTGAATGATCATGCCATGGTCATTCAAAACGTTAGGTGTGGTGTGGAAGGCAAGTTGTTTTGCATGAATTTCATGGGGTTTGACAACCGTAAAAAATTGATAGGCCAAGTTTTGTATATAAGCAAGAAGGCCGCTCCCGTTAAGAGGCGAATAAATGGCAACAATGATGACTTTTTCATTGAGTTCTTAAGCGGCCCATAGACACACAGTTTAACTGCGCAGTTTATCACGTGTGACGTCAGGTCTGAGCGGTAAACTGAGGAAACAGCGCGACTCATGCAGTTTATGTGCAGTCCAGCGGCTTTAAAGTGCGCAGTTTCTTCAGTTTATCGCTCAGTTTCTGCAGTTCTCCCTGTGTTTCTGGAGCCTGTTGCCCACCTGTTTCATAATAACAGTTCTTCTAGGTTTTATCTAGGCCTACCATAATTTGCCCAAATTGTGGACCGTTTCTTGAATTGCATATTCAAATCAAGTGAAAAAATCGGAAGTGTTGATCTATAAATTGAAACCGTTGGATCCTGACGCGAATCGAGACAGTGTTGTAAAAAAAACACCTTTCGATCCGCTTTTAGAAAATAATTAAAAAAGGTAAGAGATTCTAAAAGATCGGGAGCGGGATTCGGTATACATTGCACGAAAAAACTGAGAGAACTGAAAGCAAAACTGATGGGAAAACAGAAGTAGCCCACACAAGTTCAGATAACTGTACACGATTTTTGTCTAAGTCTTAACTGATCATACAAGACTTAAGACAAAACATTATGTGTAGTTCAAGTTTATCATTTTATATGTCTAAAATTTTCTAATATTTTATTATAAATAAATATTTGGGTTTGATATTATTCTGTGTCCAAGAGGGTTAGCACAGTACTTAATTGTTGCGAGACTTTTGGGAAGATTTTTCATAATAGTGGCCATACAAAAAAAAGTAAAAAACTGAAGAGATAGGCTTCAATTTTAAAATAATGACTTCGGATTCGGTAACACAGCTTGAATAAACAGTTCTCCTCCCTGATCCCAGCCCTGATTTTTTTATATAATAAAATGGATATAAATAAAAGAAAACAAATTACCTGAATCATGTTCTACGAATGTTATCATTTTTTTGTACATTTTTAGGGCCATAATATATTTTGAAATTTTGAAATTTTCTGTTCCTTTTTCTTTAAAAAATTTTGCTTGTTCTAATTTACCAGAACTATCTAAAGACCAGTTTTCTTTTGCCTAGAAAAGTTGAAATTAAATTAAATTAAATACACATACTGTATATAGGGTTTAAATTAAGAAAAAGAAAAATTTTCAATATCAGAGTCCTGATTTGGGAAAAACAAGAGATGGAAGGGTATTTGGATATGGATATATATATATATATATATATATATATTACAGTAAAAACGTGGATTTACTTAGTTTTGAATGAAAGGCTATGAAAAACTAATTTTGAAGTTTTAATCTTTGTTTTATATGAGAATTATTATGTGAGTTTTTAATTATAGACCACATTTTGTATTAATTATTTATTAAAAATGCTCCGATTTAAACAAGTGCAGAGTTCTTTCCTATGAAGTACAGTGAGGGACAATATTAAGTCTCACCCATGCTTTTTCTACTTGGGATTATTTCATTGTTTTGAAAAAAATATTAGATCTATATATTTTTTAGTGGAAACTTTCATGATACAAACTTAGAAAATTTCCAATAAAGATTTTCATTTTCTTTTATAAAAACAATGAAATAATCACAAGTAGAAAACGCATGGGTGGGACTCAATATTCTCCCTCACTGTACAAAAAAGTAAAGTATGCTCAAATGATTTAAAGGCCAAAATGAGAAAATACATTTTTAAGAGCATCAAAAAATAATTGATTTTTAATCAGAATCGTTGGAGCAAATTTTAAGAAAATCGAAAAAAACTGAAAAAGTACATCAGTAAAGTACTAATATTCTTTTGTCGATTTTGTTCATATACAGACAGACCATGTTGCGAAAACCACTTTTTTTAATTCAGGGGACCTCAAAAGGTTCATGAAAATCTCGACAACGAATTTTTGACATGATTCCAATACTTCCTCTCTATATATTAACATATATAGGTAAGAGAAAATAAAAATAATAAAACAAGCAGACGTCAGTAACCGTTTAGTTAGAACAGGCAATGGGTCCCTTAGAAAATAAAAAATTTTCTGAGGATGATTTGACGAGAGAAATAAAATAGCAAAATATTTTCAGGAATCGCCTTATACCATATAAATATTTGGGCCGGCCTAGTGCCTGGCCATCTTAAGTGCAGGCTATAGTTCTTTCGCCATCTTCTTTTTTTGGCCATTTTCAGTGCAGGATATAGTTCTTTGGCGAAAGAATTATATCCTGCACTGAGGATGGCCTGGTGTTAGGCCGGCCCAAATATTTGCAAATTATATGGTATAAGGCGATTACTGAAAATTTTTTGCTGTTTTATTTCTCCCGTCAAATCATCCTCTGAAACCAGCAACAATTCATATATTATCATAACAAATTTTCAGTCACATAATATTTGAGATTTTTATTTTTAACAGACAGACTGAATAGTTACTGTCAAAATTAGTTTTAAATTAGGTAAAACGATATTAGATTTTTTTTTACTGAAACACATCTGTATATAAATAAATAAATACCTTTTCAAAACTCTTGAGAGTAATTGTATACTCTATTGTAGCATCAGGTGGAATGTTAAACTTTTCACTTCCTTTATTTTTAAATGCATACTTGGGTTTGATTACAATGCGAGATATTTCTCCTTTTTTAAATTTTTCCAAAGCTCTTTCTACACCTTCACAAATATCAAGATTTTCTCCTTCACCCAAAATGAAAGAAATATCCCGTTCATCGAATGTTTTCTCGTCATATTTTCCAAGGAGATGAACTAAAAAAGAAAAATAATATATATACAAAGATGAATAAATAGTTCGGATGTTTCAATTTTTAATTAACATCCATAGGCGCCGACTCTAGCCCAAGGGGCTCAAACCCCCCCCTAATTTTTAGGGAAGAGGGGTCCAGCTTCCCCAAGAAAAAGTACCATTAATCGTATAAAAAAATTATTTATTTACATACTTTAAAAAAACTAGACTATTATTATAAGGAATTTTTCAATGCGGTTTTTTTTAAATGAATTATATTTATAAGGGATTATTGGGTCAGAAAGTATAATAAGAATAATTTTTTTTAATGACTTATTAAAAAATTAAGGAAATTGATTTTTTTGTTATCTAGCAAATACAGTAAACAATCTGTCCCAATAATCTTAAATTTTTTTTTAAATTAAAAAATGAATTTATTGTTATTATTAATCGAATATTAATAAAAAAAAAATTTTAAATAAGATTAGTAGATATATTTAAAAATTATGTGTCAAATAGTTGAGCACTTTTTCAAAAAGATGGCTAGTCTAACAGCCGGGATACTATTAGCCAATATCTGGCTTATATTTATAGATTTATATGCTTTTATAAAATATTCATAATATATAATAACATTTATAAAGTATTCATTCTTAAAAGATCAATGAAAATCAACCAAATGCATTAAATTATTAGCTACCATTCTGACATCTCTTGGCAAATTTTCGTAATAGGTGTTTTTTTTTGGCTTACTTTTAAGTCACACAACGCCCTCTTATCGGGAAAAACATGCGTAACATCTACCTCCTGAACCCCCTTAAATATTCCTATTTGAAATAAATCTTAACAAAAATAGCAATACAAACGTAGACGCTTCACTATCTTTAAAAGTTCAATAAAAATCTTCAAACATTTAACCCCTAGCCCTGATTTCTTTCAACTTAATTCTCAGAAGAATCGAGCAATAGAAATTTTTTTATATAGTACGTATAAATAGGCGTATAGAGTTAATAAATAAATAAAAGGACAAATAAATTACCTTCTACTTGAGAAAATTCATTGGGTGTACTAAACCCTTCTCCCTTTTTTATTTGATGACGAACAATTCCATTGTCTTTTTTTCGGGCTTAAATCTTCACCAAACCAATCTAAGCATTCTATCTGTAATAAAAAATAGAATATTATAAAATATGGAATATTAGGAACAATGTTTGAGACTGTTGAATATGAGAGTTGAATATCTAAATGTATAATAGCGGATTGTTCGTCTGTCACGCTCTGTTTGACCATCTTCCCATTGAAATTTTGCAGTCTTATAAAGGACGTTATGAAGGGTCCAGGAAAAATACTCAGGTCCCGAAATTCCTATAACTTTTTGAGTTATTAATTCCTAAAGTTACAATTTCTCCCAAAGGAAATGTATAGAGAAATATCTAGAGAATTTTTTTGCATTTATATGAATGTAAACAAATTTTCAAGCAGGTACTGGATTGCAATAGTAGTAATAATAATTTTCTTTTAATAATGAAGAAAAGGCGAGGGTCCGCCGTACCCGGGCACGAGCATGCTTTCGGAGATCCAGGGTGGCGGCGTAGCTAGTATATATGACCCTGTTATGCAAATGTATGTCAACGCCAAAAGAAAAATTCAAAATTGAGTTATATTGTTTCAAATGCTAAAATTAATATTTTTTATGAAATATGTCCAAAAAAAATTTATATTTAATGTAAAGCTTAAAATATTTTTACAATATTTCAATGCAGGATTTTCATTTTGCAAAAAATTATTTATGTACCTAACACGT
>JAKCPI010028463.1:0-10745 GCA_023213315.1 Euborellia annulipes | reverse complement strand
TTTCAGCAAGTCTGGCCGATAACTCGTATTTAATAATATATATATTTGGGGTCCAGGAATTCTTATTTAAGCCATTTGGTAACCTAAATGGTAACCAAATATTTATTTTAAATTATTTGTAGTAATTCAAATGAAAGTAAATGTTTTTTTCTCGTTAGGGACGGGAAGCGAATCTGGGACTTCGGCACGAGAAGCTAGTGTCTCATCTGAGCCACGGGTCACGGGCTCCACTGTAATTAGATGGTAATTTAATTAAATTAATAATGTGCCAAAGGTGAATTCTCTTTGAATTATATTAAATACTGTTATAAGTTAAAGATGTCCACTTCACTCAATGAACTAAGGCCTCGAGATTTATACTGCCAAATGAAAAAATTTTTGAATTCTATGTCATCTTATTAAATTAAATTAAAATGGTTGTTTGTCTTTTTTGGTTTCTTTGGATTGACTGCAAATAATTTTAGAAATTTTATGCATTCATCCTTGATTTACAGGAAAACGTACATTTCGCGAGAGGGTCCCAAAAAGTTTAAGGCCTCAACCCCCTCCCCTTAAAAAAACTTAAATCCGCCATTCACTTATCAGTTTATTAACATAAATTTTATACTTACAAGACCTCGTCTGAAAAGACCTTTCTCACAAGAGGGATCGATTTCTAGAGCTTTGTTACAAGCATCACGTGCATCAATGTGTTCTTCTTTCTTAAGATAGCACATGGCGGTATTGAGGTATCCTACAAGCAATAATTCTTTTCTCTCCTTCTCTTCTTCACCTTCAAATCCTGAAAAAAAAAAAATAATTTAACAATCATAAACCAATGATTTTAAAATTAAATTACAAATTAAAATTGAATCTATTAAAAATTTTGTTAGCTCCGGCTCCCAACCATCTAAAGCCAAGTAATAGTATATTGTTGTCAGTTTTGAATGATCATGCCATGGTCATTCAAAACGTTAGGTGTGGAAGGCAAGTTGTTTTGCATGAATTGCATGAGGTTTGACAACCGTAAAAAGACTGATAGGCCAAGTTTTGTATATAAGCAAGAAGGCCGCTCCCGTTAAGAGGCGAATAAATGGCAACAATGATGACTTTTTCATTGAGTTCTTAAGCGGCCCATAGACACACAGTTTAACTGCGCAGTTTATCACGAGTGACGTCAGGTCAGAGCGATAAACTGAGGAAACAGCTCGGCTCATGCAGTTTTTGTGCAGTCCAGCGGTCTGTGCAAAGTTTCTACTTAAACTGCGCAGTTTCTTCAGTTTATCGCTCAGTTTCTGCAATTCTCCCTGTGTTTCTGGAGCCTGATGCCCTCCTGTTTCATAATAATAGTTCTTCTAGGTTTTATCTAGGCCTACTATAATTTGCCCAAATTGTGGACCGTTTCTTGAATTGCATATTCAAATCAAGTGAAAAAATCGGCAGCATATGAAGTGTTGATCTATAAATTGAAACCGTTGGATCCTGACGCGAATCGAGACAGTGTTGTAAAAAAACATCTTTCGATCCGATTTTAGAAAATAATTAAATAAGGTAAAAGATTCTAAAATATCGGAAGCGGGATTCGGTATACATTGCAGGAAAAAACTGAGAGAACTGAAAGCAAAACTGATGGGAGAAACAGAAGTAGCCCACACACCTTCAGTTCAGATAACTGTACACGATTTTTGTCTAAGTCTTAACTGATCATACAAGACTTAAGACAAAACATTATGTGTAGTTCAAGTTTATCATTTTATATGTCTAAAATTTTCTAATATTTTATTATAAATAAATATTTGGGTTTGATATTATTCTGTGTCCAAGAGGGTTAGCTCAGTACTTCATTGTTGGGAGACTTTTGGTAAGATTTTTCATAATAGTGGCCATACAAAAAAAAAGTAAAAAACTGAAGAGATAGGCTTCAATTTTAAAATAATGACTTCGGATTCGGTAACACAGCTTGAATAAACAGTTCCCTCCCCAGCCCTGATTTTTTTATATAATAAAATGGATATAAATAAAAGAAAACAAATTACCTGAATCATGTTCTACGAATGTTATCATTTTTTTGTACATTTTTAGGGCCATAATATATTTTGAAATTTTGAAATTTTCTGTTCCTTTTTCTTTAAAAAATTTTGCTTGTTCTAATTTACCAGAACTATCTAAAGACCAGTTTTCTTTTGCCTAGAAAAGTTAAAATTAAATTAAATATACATATATAGGGTTTAAATTATGAAAAATAAAAAAATTTCAATATCAGAGACATGATTTGGGAAAAACAAGAGATGGAAGGGCATTTGGCAAATAATGGATATATCAGTTACAGTAAAAACGTGGATTTACTTAGAACTGAAAGACTATGGAAAAACTAATTTTGAAGTTTTAATCTTTGTATTAAATGAGAATTATTATGTGAGTTTTTAATTATAGAAATTATTTATTAAAAATGCTCCGATTTAAACTTTTCCTATGAAGTACAGTGAGGGACAATAATAAGTCCCACCCATGCGTTTTCTACTTGGGATTATTTCATTGTTTTGAAAAAAATATTATATATTTTTTAGTTGAAACTTTCATGATTCAAACATAGAAAATTTCTAATAAAGATTTTCATTTTCTTTTATAAAAACAATGAAATAATCACAAGTAGAAAACGCATAGGTGGGACTTAATATTCTCCCTCACTGTACAAAAAAGTAAAGTATGCTCAAATGATTTAAAGGCCAAAATGAGAATATACATTTTTAAGAGCATCTAAAAAATAATTGATTTTTAATCAGAATCGTTGGAGCAAATTTTAAGAAAATCGAAAAAAACAGAAAAAGTACATCAGTAAAGTCCTAATATTCTTTTGCCGATTTTGTTCATATACAGACAGACCATGTTGCGAAAACCACTTTTTTTAATTCAGGGGACCTCAAAAGGTTCATGAAAATCTGGACAACGAATTTTTGACATGATTCCAATACTTCCTCTCTATATATTAACATATATAGGTAAGAGAAAATAAAAATAATAAAACAAGCAGAGGTCAGTAACCGTTTAGTTAGAACAGGCAATGGGTCCCTTAGAAAATAAAAAATTTTCAGAGGATGATTTGACGGGAGAAATAAAATAGCAAAATATTTTCAGGAATCGCCTTATACCATATAAATATTTGGGCCGGCCTAGCGCCTGGCCATCTTAAGTGCAGGCTATAGTTCTTTCGCCATCTTCTTTTTTTGGCCATTTTCAGTGCAGGATATAGTTCTTTGGCGAAAGAATTATATCCTGCACTGAGGATGGCCTGGTGTTAGGCCGGCCCAAATATTTGCAAATTATATGGTATAAGGCGATTACTGAAAATTTTTTGCTGTTTTATTTCTCCTGTCAAATCATCCTCTGAAACCAGCAACAATTCATATATTATCATAACAAATTTTCAGTCACATAATATTTGAGATTTTTTATTTTTTACAGACAGACTGAATAGTTACTGTCAAAATTAGTTTTAAATTAGGTAAAACGAAATTAGATTTTTTTTACTGAAACACATCTGTATATAAATAAATAAATACCTTTTCAAAACTCTTGAGAGTAATTGTATACTCTATTGTAGCATCAGGTGGAATGTTAAACTTTTCACTTCCTTTATTTTTAAATGCATACTTGGGTTTGATTACAATGCGAGATATTTCTCCTTTTTTAAATTTTTCCAAAGCTCTTTCTACACCTTCACAAATATCAAGATTTTCTCCTTCACCCAAAATGAAAGAAATATCCCGTTCATCGAATGTTTTCTCGTCATATTTTCCAAGGAGATGAACTAAAAAAGAAAAATAATATATATACAAAGATGAATAAATAGTTCGGATGTTTCAATTTTTAATTAACATCCATAGGCGCCGACTCTAGCCCAAGGAGCTCAAACCCCCCCCCCTAATTTTTAGGGAAGAGGGGTCCAGCTTCCCCAAGAAAAAGTACCATTAATCGTATAAAAAAATTATTTATTTATATAAATCAGTCGTCTGCGGTACAATTTAACCTAAATTTTACAGAATTTTGAGGTTAAATTGTGTGTTCCTGTTTTGTTTATTTAATTACAACCAGTTTTTGTTGTTTTTGCAGTATGTATGAAGCGTATTCAACCGTAATATCATTCGTTTGTGATATTAAGGGGGTGTAGGAGCGGCGTTTTAAACATACTTAAAAAAAAACTAGACTATTATTATAAGGAATTTTTCAATGCGGTTTTTTTTTAAATGAATTATATTTATAAGGGATTATTGGGACAGAAAGTATAATAAGAATAATTTTTTTTTAATGACTTATTAAAAAATTATGGAAATTGATTTTTTTGTTATCTAGCAAATACAGCAAACAAGCTACCCCAATAATCTTAAATTTTTTTTAAATTTAAAAATGAATTTATTGTTATTATTAATCGAATATTAATAAAAAAAAATTTTAAATAAGATTAGTAGATATATTTAAAAATTATGTGTCAAATAGTCGAGTACTTTTTCAAAAGATGGCTAGTCTAACAGCCGGGATACTATTAGCCAATATCTGGCTTATATTTATAGATTTATATGCTTTTATAAAATATTCATAATATATAATAACATTTATAAAGTATTCATTCTTAAAAGATCAATGAAAATCAACCAAATGCATTAAATTATTAGCTACCATTCTGACATCTCTTGGCAAATTTTCGTAATAGGTGTTTTTTTTGGCTTACTTTTTAAGTCACACAACGCCCTCTTATCGGGAAAAACATGCGTAACATCTACCTCCTGAACCCCCTTAAATATTCCTATTTGAAATAAATCTTAACAAAAATAGCAATACAAACGTAGACGCTTCACTATCTTTAAAAGTTCAATAAAAATCTTCAAACATTTAACCCCTAGCCCTGATTTCTTTCAACTTAATACTCAGAAGAATCGAGGAATAGAAATTTTTTTTATATAGTACGTATAAATAGGCGTATAGAGTTAATAAATAAATAAAAGGACAAATAAATTACCTTCTACTTGAGAAAATTCATTGGGTGTACTAAACCCTTCTCCCTTTTTTATTTGATGACGAACAATTCCATTGTCTTTTTTCGGGCTTAAATCTTCACCAAACCAATCTAAGCATTCTATCTGTAATAAAAAATAGAATATTATAAAATATGGAATATTGGGAACAATGTTTGAGACTGTTGAATATGAGAGTTGAATATCTAAATGTATAATAGCGGATTGTTCGTCTGTCTGTCACGCTCTGTTTGACCATCTTCCCATTGAAATTTTGCAGTCTTATAAAGGACGTTATGAAGGGTCCAGGAAAAATACTCAGGTCCCGAAATTCCTATAACTTTTTGAGTTATTAATTCCTAAAGTTACAATTTCTCCCAAAGGAAATGTATAGAGAAATATCTAGAGAATTTTTTGCATTTATATGAATGTAAACAAATTTTCAAGCAGGTACTGGATTGCAATAGTAGTAATAATAATTTTCTTTTAATAATGAAGAAAAGGCGAGGGTCCGCCGTACCCGGGCACGAGCATGCTGGCGGAGATCCAGGGTGGCGGCGTAGCTAGTATATATGACCCTGTTATGCAAATGTATGTCAACGCCAAAAAAATTCAAAATTGAGTTATATTGTTTCAAATGCTAAAATTAATATTTTTTATGAAATATGTCCAAAAAAAATTTATATTTAATGTAAAAGCTTAAAATTATTTTTACAATATTTCAATGCAGGATTTTCATTTTGCAAAAATTATTTATGTACCTAACACGTTGTTTTTTATGATCCCCCCCCCCCCCCCCCCGGGGCGTGTTAACAACCAACAAAGTTATTTAACCTATAATATTATATATTGTTTACCTTAAATAAACCAAAATCCTTTTTTTTGAAAAATGAGAAAATTTTCCCTGAATTCGTAGATGTCAAAATTTAATTTTTTGATATTATTCCTGATAATGAAGATGAGGATCAGTGCGATTTCGAAAAGACAACAAAATAAATAATATTAAATCAATTTCATTATAACTTTGATTTATGGTTTCCATGTTATTCAGGAATTAATTGATGAGAAAATTTTGTTATCACTTTGTATTTAATTTTAAAATATTAATACTATTTAAAATTTATTAATGTAATTTTGATAAAAAGTTTTTATGCTACTAGTGTTAAATATAAACATAAAAGTACTTTTATAATAACTCCGTTTTAATTTTTGAATTAAAATTATTTTATTAATATAAATAGTGCATAGATTAATTTGCAATCAAGAGACTTTGAAGCATTTTTGGAAATATAATTGGACTTTGACAATTTTGCAAAAATAATTTTTTATATTTTATTGTTTTTCTCTAAATTAGTCGTATTTTTAGAGATAATTTATGAATATCTGCCAGAATTACAGTATTTACTTGCACAATTGACAAAAAAAAAAAATGATATATAATCTAATCAAAACAATTTAAATCAGAAAAACTTTAATGTTAATTTTCTCAAAACTCTGTACCTGGGACTTGATACTCATTTGCATAACAGGGTCCATATATATATATAATAAGATTAAAAAAATTTATTTGTAGAATTGGCTTGACATCTGTAAATATATTTAAAAGATATATATACATATAGAGAGAGAGATATTACCTCAAAAACGAGAGTAGCATTAGGTCCTATTTTTGGTGGGCTACCATTCTCTCCATAAGCAAATTCAGGTTTACAAGTAAAAACAGCAAGTTCATTTTTTTTCATAGTAGCAACACCAATATCCCAGGCTTTGATTACATGGCCTTTGCCAAGTGTGAATTCAAATGGTTCATTTCGATCACGGCTTGAATCGAATTTGCTTCCATCTGTAAGTGTTCCGACATAATGCACTTTGACTTGACATCCTGGACTAGGCAAGTCGATACCATCGCCTGGTCGAATGATCTCCTTTAAGATGCCTTGGTCGTGGGTTGGCGAAATGTCAATTGTATTTGGGCCGGGTGTGTAGACCTTTGTAGTGGATTCAGGTGATTCTTCGCTTTGTGTCATAGTCTGAAAATAAAACAGAATTAAAATTATAAATATGGTAATATAGAGTATCATCCATTATTTATTTCCCTTTGGATTAAATAAATAGTTCTAAAATTTCATACCCTTATTATTATCTAAATAACTAATCTCTCACTCCCTAAATATATATATATATATATATATATATATCAAATTTAAAATTTACAGATGCTGGGCCGGTTGGTGATATATATATCATACTTATATATATATATATATAAACCGAGTATCCTACATTTTTAGTAAATGCGTCAAGCACAGACACATTACATTAAATATCACTTAAAAAATTTTGAATAACTTCCGAATTTGGAAATCTAGTTATGGAATTTTTAGACCGTTTACATCAATTTGTTTTCATTGCCTTCTAAATTACTAGGTACATTATAAAAATAATATAATTTGATTTTTTTTTTGTGGATGAGAAAATTAATTAAAACAAGATTAAGGGGATTGGAATAAAAATCAGTTTTTGAGTCAAAATTGGTAATTAACTAAAAAGAAAAACAAATTTAATTTTAAAAGTTAAACCCAAGCTTTCTTCTTTTTTTAAATTAAATTTAAAATATTTAAGATCCAATTGGTGTTTGATAATATGAATAATAGAAAAATAAAGACATTTCAATAACAAAATTACTTGTTTTATATAAATATATAAATTAATATTACCTCGAAATTAAGGACGTTAACTTGAGAGATACTGAACCGGTGTTGAGTTGTATTTAACTATTTTTTAAATATCTTAATAGGTTATATCTTATTATTTTTAGATGAATAAAGAAAAATGTGATTTTAAACAAGATTTTAAACAATCTGAAAAGACGATAGAAATAGATATAGATTTTTTTTCGAAGCTTCTAGATTGAACACCTGGGATTTGATTGAAAGAAAAGCATTGACCAGAGAATAAAACCGAAGCATCACTTCGGCAAACTTCGTTTATAATCGGCCTCTTTGATTTCAAAAGCAATTAATTTGAATTATTATTTAAATTATATTTTATTATTATTATTATTATTATTATTATTATTATTATTATTATATATGCAGTTTAGAAACAAATAATATAAAACATGAGGTATAAAAAAACAGTTAAAAATAAAAAAAAAAGTGCAGGAGGTGGATTTGAACTCGCGAAGTTTGGTTACGTGAGAAAAAAATATAGATAGTTTGACGACGAATTAACCACCTGAGCCACGATTTACTTAATTGAATTAGGGAAATATAAGCCATATAAGAAACATTAAATAAAAGAAGTATTAAAAAAATTTTAATATTCCACATATGATATATCATTTTTCATTATTTTTTATGAGGATTAATAATATATAATCAAAAATTCGATAAAATGCGTAGTTTTCAAATAATTCAATGGGCAAACATCAGATTGTTTATGCCTTGATGTAATTAAACCAAAAACTCTATATAACATATGATACATGTTATTAATTCTTGAATTCTCCCTGATTCCAGGGAACTAAAGCCCTTTTAATTATATGATCTAATTTTCGAGTTATTGGCGATCAAAGTTAAGACTTGCAAGTAAGACGATTTTCGACCTTAATGACATCCACACTCAATTTTCTATATTATCGAAAAAGCTTATTTAGCATTGTCTGATTAAAACCAAATTTTTACCAGAGATATATAATTAAAAAATGAGTTTTTTTCTAAAGTTTCATTGAGATTGGTAAAGAAATAAATAAAATATTGACTATTTTGTAAATTGAGTTTTAGAATTCGGGATCCCGGATTGGTAAAGAGAGCGCTCTGTGAACCCGGTCTAGGCTTCAATCTGAGATCCAAATTCTAAAACTAAATTTACAAAACAGTCAATATTTTATTTATTTCTTTACCAATCTCAATGAAACTTTAGAAAAAAAACTCATTTTTTAATTATAAATCTCTGGTAAAAATTTGGTTTTAATTAGACAATGCTAAATAAGCTTTTTCGATAATATAGAAAATTGAGTGTTTGATGTCATTAAGGTCCAAAATAAGCTTAACTTTGATCGCCAATAACTCGAAAATTAGACCATATAATTAAAAGGCGTTTAGTTCTCTGGAATCAGGGGGAATTCAAGATATAAAAACATGTATCATATGTTATATAGAGTTTTTGCTTTAATTACAACAAGGCATTCACAATGTGAAGTTTGTCCATTGAATAATTCGAAATCTAAGCATGCTATGAAAATTTCGATTATAAATTATTAATCTGAATAAAACCTAGTAAAAAATGATATATCATATGTGCAATTTTAAAATTTTTTAATACGACTTTTATTTCATGTTTCTTATATAGTTTATTTTTCAAATCTCTAACCTAATCAACTTTAGCCAAGACGGTTAAATCGTCAGTACAAATTTTTTTTTCCATCCTCCCTTAACCAAACTTCCCCGAGTTCAAATCCATCTCCTGCACTTTTTTTTTAAATTCTTTTTATTATTAAATTCCTTTTATATTTAATAATAATTTATAATTTCCTAAGAAATGAAATAAATAAAAAATCAAACAATATATATACAAAAAACTTTTTTTTTTATTATTATCATTAACAATTTCCTTTTATTTTTAATACATTTATTAAAACATCACCTTTATACAATAAGATAAATTCATAAGTTTTATTTTGTCTTGTAGATTGTAATAGTATAATTGGTTTAGTATAAATCATTCATCAGGGCCGGAACTAAGAGATTTTTTAGGGGGAGCAAAATTTAATTTGCCGCCCCCTCCTTAAAATTTTCTATACAAAATTAATATCAATTTACCTTTTTTTAAGTAAATATTTCTTTAATTGCCGCCCTCTAATATCTGCCGCCCGGGCAAGGGCGGTCCCAGAGGGGGGTCAAGGGGTCGTGACCCTCCCCCCCCCCAAAAAAAAAATCTTTCTTTTTTTTTCTAACACACAATTTTGTCCCACTCACTCTCCCATTCACACAATCTTTTCGGCAACTTAGGCCATTTAAGACTTAAACGATACTCATATTTGATTAATATATATGTATTGGGGTCCAGGCCCATTTATTTATACTATAAAAAAAAAAAAAACAGTGACCCCCCCCCAAAATGTAAGGCTAGGACCGCCCTTGCGCCCGGGGCACATGCACCCACTGCCCCCCCCTCCCCTAGATCCGGCCCTGTCATTCATAGTTCAAACCCAATCTGTGCAAGGTGTTTTTTTTTTTTTAATTTAAATAAATTTCTTATTTTCCTGAGACAAACTAAATATATACAAATTTAAAGTCAAATTTCGGAATGAGCACAAAAATTTTGGTGTGACAAGCACAGAGCACTACTTTCAATTATCGAATTTAAGAGAAATGTGTGTGCTGTGCGACTAGTCACACCACCCATCAGCTGATCTCAAGATCCCGGTCATCCGAGGTCAAGGTTGCCGGCCGGCCGCCTCTGTGCACCTATCACTGACCTTCTAAATGTCTCCACAGGGTCGCAGCACCCATCAACTTAACTAATTAATCAAAGGCCAGGGAGATCTGTGGCCAGGGAGTCAAAGGCTAATTTGTGCTGCGACCCAGTGGAGAACTTTAGAATTATAAATTTTTCAAGCCTCCACTAGGTTGCAGCACAAATCAGTAATTTTATTTTTATTATAAAGATTTTCTATTTCCATCGATAATAATTTTGATTATTCCAAAAACTCTATATAACATATGATACATGTTTTTATATCTTGAATTCCCC
>JAKCPI010028461.1:0-10377 GCA_023213315.1 Euborellia annulipes | reverse complement strand
TCCCGAAATGCAACACGATTTTACAATTATATTAAATAAAACAACAAAATAGTGAAACGAGATAGATAAAAGGAGTAGACAGATCAAATTTCAAGACAAAGTTTGTAAAGAATGGAGTTATCCACTTTTGTTCAAGCTCTGAGTTGAGGTGACCTCATTTTTCCAACATCGCAGGGTTAAAGAGCCTATAACAATTCAGAAGAATGGAAAATGTTAGCCGGTTCCTTTAAAAAAATTGCTGAGGAATTCGTTGCTGCTTTCGTCTTTTGTTTCTGCATACAAAACCATGAACAAGTTTTTTTTTTTTTTAATCACTCACTTTTTATATGACATTATTATAAAGCTTAAATATTTTTAATTATTTTAATTGTCAAACTTAGATATTCAAATCTACAATATCAAATTCAATACAAATGTAAATCTTAAACACAGTAAATCAAATTCAATAAAAAATGCAAATATACATCTTTATAAAAAAAATGTTTTCATAAATCTAATTCTTAAAATAGTAACTCAATGAGGAGTATAGGAAAATGGAAGAAATCAAAGAAGCTCTAAGTTTTTAATTTAATTCAATTAATTAATTAAAATAATTTTTTCATATTCATTTTTTTTAAATTATTTTAATTTGTTTTTGTCTTCTAATTTGATGAATATAAAAAAAAACAATTTTATTTTTATTTCTGTCTTTAATAGCTTCTGAGAAAAGATGACGTCACGCGCATTGTTTGGAATCCGGTTTGTGTGCACCAAGGACGGAGACTCAGCATCTTTAAGCGACTCTCTCCATCTCACTCGCACTCATTACCTTCGCTCTCTTTCTACTCTAATGCCATTTCATAGCCCATTATATACCACAATATTTGAATTTTTGCTTTTTCGAGGAGGGGGGCACCTTTTAGGTCCCCTCCGGGATATTTATAGGGCCTACTAATTTTATGAAATTTGTTTGATTAAATTAAAGATTAAAACAAAGGGGTTAATAGAATAGACACCAGAGGCAGCACGTGCCGGCGGTGCTTTGTAATTATACACATCATTTGCTTGCAAGGCTCTCTGTCTTTAATCAATTCGAGTCCCTAAAGAAAAAAATTAATAAAAATTTAATTAAATAACTATTTTTATTATTTTTCCTTAGAGAGATTTAATTATTTAATAAAGGAAATAAATATATTCTAACTTTTGACTGATTATTGAGGTGGGATTTATTTATTTTTCTTCCTGAGACGGGTGTTAAAGTTAATTGTATTTTTCATTTATATTTCGGGCTCTAAGATCATTTGACTTTTAAGAAATTAAATAAAATGGCTTCCAGCAGATGAGAGACTCAACACTCAGCGGGTCACCTATCCACGGTCCAGCAATTCTTAGCCTTGCTTAACCGGAATTTTCTCGATTTTTTCTGCCTTTTCTCAGAAGCCATTAAATTTAAAAAAGTTATTTTTTTTATACTCAACAAATTAAAAAAAATTATTTTAATAATTACCTTCGATAACTACAAATCTATACAGTTTTTGAAAACTTCGATAACTAAAAATCTATTGAGTTTTTGAAAAAATGTCAAAGAATAAAAACTTTTTAAAATAGAGAAATTTATCACAATATGATAAAAAAATTGAAAATTTCGAAATTTCTGAAAAAACTTATTAGGTAAAGTACTACTTCCAAGTGACGTATTTACTCCAAAAGTTGATAGAAATCTACAATTTTAGTGTAATGAGCATATACCAAATTTCATCGATCTAGCTGCTTTGGTTTTTAAGCAATCGTGTTCACACACACACACACACACCACAAACCAAAAATTTTTTTATCAGGATCCACAGATAATACAATCAAGATGGGACACTCCATTAAAAATTTTTATAAGTTTAGCCCTATACGTGTCGACATTATTTTCGCGGGAGACCCTCTCAGAGAAAGACATTACTTCTCATCCTAAGTCCCGTTCGCTTCCCGTCTCAACGAGAAAATTTATTTTATTTGAATTGCTACTAATCATTTGAACTTAATAGGGAAGGGGATAAAAATTGAAAATTTCGAAATTTCTAAAAAACTTATTAGAAAGACTACTCAAGGAGTATTTACTCCAAAAGTTGATAGAAATCTACAATTTTAGGAATGAATATACCAAATTTCATCGATCTAGCTGCTTTGGTTTTTAAGCAATCGTGTTCACACACACACACACACACACAGACATAATGCCAAAAATGGTTTTTTTGGACTCAGGGAGGTCTAAAACGTGGAGAAACATCAAAATCTCGAAGTCGAATTTTTTTACGATTACAATACTTTCTCTATACGAGAAAGTAAAAATCCAAAGGCAAAACAAAATTGTAGTAAATAAAAAATATATGCTTAATATTCGAAAATGTATTTAAATTTCCTTTAAAATCATTTATTTGAACTTCTCGAAAAAGAAATTAGGGTTATGATCGGGTGAGGAGGTGCGCCATCTTGTTGAAAAATCATAACCCCAATTTGAGCAAGCGGGACTTGTTTGAGGAGTTTAAATAAATGTTTTTAAAGGAAATTTAAATACATTTTCGAATATTAAGCATATCTTTTCCATTTATTACAATTTTGTTTTGCGTTTGGATTTTTTTTAAAAATTGTTTTGTCTATAATAAATATTTTTTTTTTTGTTATCAGGTATTTTGGAATAAAAAGAAAACTACCAAAGATAGATATAGACAACCTTATATCATCTGAAAGATAATTAAATTTCACGTCCCATGGCATAAAAAAGTAGCATGTTCCATTCGAAAAAATCAAGTTATCCATGATTGAAATTTTCCAAATTGACAAAGCCATTTCTCCCAACATAAGAATAATTCCGGGCTACCCATCTGGCCTACATTAGTACATTTCATGGTTAGTAACATCACAAAAGAACAGTTCCCCTAAGATTTATGGTTCGCGCGATATTCAATTTTTTTTCAGACAGCAGTTTTTTCACAAAAACCCGATTTGCGACTAAACGGTTTGGTTTGGAATACTTTGCGTGACATAAAGTCATACTTTTGGTCGAAGAATCAAAATATGCAATAATATACAGGGCGTTCCATTTAAAAAAAAAACATAACTTTGATTTGGATCACCCTGTATAAGAAGTGCAATTGGAACAAAAATATTTTTAATTTGTAGCCCTAAAGGCCCCACATTATGCACGACCAGAAAAATATTTATATTTTGATACCATGTTTGGCAAAACCATTTCTCCTATCATTCCTATGAAGTTCAAGGGTAAAGTGGCCTTCAGAAGTTTTCAATGGCAAAATGAGAATAGGTATACATTATAAAGAGCATCTAAAAAATAATCGATTTATGAATTTTAATCAAAATCGTTGGAGCAAATTTTGGAAAAATCGCAAAGGTGAAAGATATTTTTTAACAGAAAATATAATAAAAAAAACTTTTAAAAAAAATGCTTTTATTTAAATTGAACTAAAAAGAGAGAAATAATTTAATTGTTCTTGTTAAAATTGTTGAATATTTATGACTTAAAAATAAAAGCGTGGGGCTCACATGGATAGCTTAAGGAATTGTATATATTAATATTTAGAGCCTCGGAATCACTTTGAAGCGCCCCACGCTTTTATTTTAAGTCATAAATATTCAACAATTTTAACAAGAACAATTAAATTATTTCTCTCTTTTTAGTTCAATTTAAATAAAAGCATTTTTTTAAAAAGTTTTTTTTATTATATTTTTATTTTAAACTTTTTAGTCTTTTTTATTATAGAGTAAGGCAGGATGCGTGAAATAAAGTACCCCATTAGTTTGGTCAATTTTGTTAAAAACCAACTCACTATTTGCGTCATCAAAAATGAACCTTAAGTATCAAATTTCACACCTATAGCTCATCGGGAAGTCTTTTGAAATTAGATTAATACGAGTGAGGTTTCAAATAAAGTACCCCATTAGTTTGGTCAATTTTGGTAAAACCCAACTCACTATTTGCGTCATCAAAAATGACCCTTAAGTATCAAATGTCACACCTATAGCTCATCGGGAAGTCTTTTGAAATTAGATTAATACGAGTGAGGTTTCAAATAAAGTACCCCATTAGTTTGGTCAATTTTGGTAAAACCCAACTCACTATTTGCGTCATCAAAAATGACCCTTAAGTATCAAATGTCACACCTATAGCTCATCGGGAAGTCTTTTGAAATTAGATTAATACGAGTGAGGTTTCAAATAAAGTACCCCATTAGTTTGGTCAATTTTGGTAAAACCCAACTCACTATTTGCGTCATCAAAAATGACCCTTAAGTATCAAATGTCACACCTCTAGCCCATCGGGAAGTCTTTTGAAATTACATTAATACGCGAGAGGTTTCAAATAAAGTACCACATTAGTTTGGTCAATTTTGATCAAAACCACTATATGTGGCGTCATCAAAAATGATCCTTAAGTATCAAATTTCACACCTCTAGCCCATCGGGAAGTCTTTTGAAATTACATTAATACGCGAGAGGGTTTCAAATAAAGTACCACATTAGTTTGGTCTATTTTGATCAAAACCACTATATAGTGGCGTCATCAAAAATGATCCTTAAGTATCAAATGTCACACCTCTAGCCCATCGGGAAGTCTTTTGAAATTACATTAATACGCGACAGGTTTCAAATAAAGTACCACATTAGTTTGGTCTATTTTGATCAAACCACCATATAGTGGCGTCATCAAAAATGACCCTTAAGTATTAAATTTCACACCTCTAGCCCATCGGGAAGTCTTTTGAAATTACATTAATACGCAAGAGGTTTCAAATAAAGTACCACATTAGTTTGGTCAATTTTGATCAAACCACCATATAGTGGCGTCTTCAAAATGACTCTTAAGTATTATTTCACACCTCTAGCTCATCGGGAAGTCTTTGAAATTACATTAATTCACGAAGGGTTTCAAATAAAGTACCACATTAGTTTGGTCCATTTTGGTAAAACGCAACTCACAATTTGCGTCATCAAAAATAACTCTTAAATATCAAATTTCACACTTCTAGCTCATTGGGAAGTGTCCTTTACAAAGACTCAAAGTTAGTGACCTTGAAAGAGTAAGTTAAATAAAAGCATTTAATTAAAAAATACAAAAAAAATGATTTTCGAAAAAAATATGGGGAAAGACTTCCCCGAGACTTTCTCGTATATTCTTTTGAAATTACCTCATTTGTTTATATTTACCCTTTTTTAACTTTGCCCATCAACCGTAAGTTGGAGAGGTAAAGTTAATGTAATCGTAAAAAAAATCGAAATTTTTCTGAAGCTGTCAAAATGCATTTTGAGGTCCCCTGAATCCATTTAAGAAGTTTTTGGAAAGATGTCTGTGTGTGTGTGTGTGTGTATGTCTGTGGTAATTTTTTTTCGTCAACGAAATCTCAAAAACTATTTATTCAATTGTTTTGAAATTTTGTACCCATAAACTAGGGGTAGAGGCCAAGAACTGAAAAGCTTTTGGTAAACATCGGACCATTAGGGGGGAGGGGGTCAAAATTTTTTTTCTTACATAACCTATAATTTTTTTTATATATTCAGAAACTAGACTTCCTCCCGAGTAAAATGATATATAATATGTATAACATCGGACCATTAGGGGGCTTTAGGGGGGGGGCAATATTTTTTTCTTGAATAGTGGGTGGGCAAAGTTGTGCGCTCTGCTTAGTCCGACCCTTTATTTTAATGACACCTGTATGATTTTGTTTTGAATTTTCATCAAAATTAACGAAAAATATCTGTGATTATTTCAAAAACTATTAAGTTTTCGAAAAAATGTCAAAGAATAAAAACTTTTTAAAATAGAGTAATTTATCATATTACAAAAAAATTGAAAATTTCAAAATTTTTGAAAAAACTTATTAGGTAAAGTACTACTTCCAAGTGACGTATTTACTCCAAAAGTTGATAGAAATCTACAATTTTAGTGTAATGAGCATATACCAAATTTCATCGATCTAGCTGCTTTGGTTTTCAAGCAATAGTGTCCACACACACACACACCCACGGACATACGCACAGACATAATGCCCAAAATGGTATTTTTGGATTCGGTTAGGTCTAAAACGAGGAGAAACATAAAAATCTCGAAGTCGAGGGAAAAAAAATGCGGAAAAATGGTCTCTCTAAAAAAAGGTAAATTTTCACGGGAGGGGAAAAAAATTTTCCGCAGGGCGGAAAAAAAAAACAAAAATAAAAAGGTAAAATGATATGAATTTTTTATAGGAAATACAAGTTTCGGTTACAGTTTCGGCTGAAAATCTTGTTTCAGTCCGACCCTAATAAAAACAATTAAATAATCACAGTGGCGTACCGAGGGAGGGGGGGGGGGGGGCGGTCCGCCCCAGGCCCCGAGCCGGCAAAGGCCCCATATATTTACAAAAAAAAAAAAAATTAAATGAAAATTTCCCTTAGAGGCCCCGGGGCCCTTGCGGCAGGGCCGGATCTAGGGGCGTGAAAAAATGAAAAAATTTAGGAAATATTTTCCCGGACGGGAAAAAAATTTTGGTTCGGCACAAGAGAAAATTTTCCGCGGGCGGCAAATTTCGGTTTCACGGGCGGCAAAAATTTTGTGATTCTAAAAAAAGGTAAAATATTTTTCCGGACGGGGGAAAAATTTTGGTTCCGCGGGCGGCAAAAATTAAAAATTTATTGTGTCTAAAAAAAAGTAAAATATTTTTTCGGACGGGAAAATTTGGTAAATTTCGCAGAAAAATTTTTGAGATCAGAAAAAATTTTTACCCTCCCCCCCCAAAAAAAAGTTCAATATAGGGCACCCTCTTCTAGTGCCACCCCCAGGCCTCCAAATGCCTCGGTACGCCCCTGTGAAGACGCTTTAATATTGATCCTCACTGTACACGTATCCATGATTTTTCATTTGGGATTTTCCCAGGTTCTCATTTACTAATTCAGAAAATTCCATTAACCATAATTAAAAATATTTTCTATGTAAATAGAGTATATTAGAGAATGAAAATTGAATATACACCTATGTTGACCCCACAAGCGCGTGTTAAATGAGCCGACAATTGTGATTCATCTTTTTCCGACCTTGCTTCCTTAATGACCAAGGCCGTCATTAAAATTTACTATATTAAAATTAATTATACAATCAAATATATAATTCTTAGTTTACTAATTATAGTCTTTGTATTGATTGTGTGTGGCTTCTTTGTCATGCCCATAAAATGTGTGATCTTTACGATTCGAAAGTAAAAAAAAGAACCAACAAAGGCAGTCCTTAAAAAGTTTTTAAGTGACTCCCAAAGACATACCTTTAGTTGATTTTTTTTTATTCTTTGAAGTTACAATAGGAGGGGGGGGTTGTTGCCGCCAGGCAGGCAGCCTTCACCCCGCCCTTGTCCGAGGATGACGTCACGCGCATACCTGTGACGGGCAACAGGTTGTAGGAGAGTAGGGGGTGGAAGAAAGCTTTAACAGAGTCAGCAGGGGCGAGAATGGCACGGTGGTGGGGGAAGCGGGGGCGGCGCCGGCCTTGGAAGGTAAAGGCCTGAGAAGTGCCGCTTCCCACGGCCAGCCAGATATACCTTCCCCCACCACTCGACCATCGTCTACCGGACCGGGTTGACGTTCGGGTAGCAGTCTGCACGTGTAATCCGACTCGTAGTAAGTTGTAACCAGACGAGTCCCCTGGTCTCAGACTCAGCTTCACTATAAATACACACTCTGGCGCTACGCTCGAGCTGCCGCTACACACACACTCACACAAATATACAAACATCCAGGTCCTATGTGTTCATCAAAATCATCGGTCCATCGAAAATTACGCAATTAGTTTCCAGGCAATCAGGCCCGTTGTACCTAGGATTGATAATTCATCTAACGTCCCCCCCCATAAACAAAACGTACGTACCAGAGGTTTATTTACTATTTTTGTTGAGGGCAATCAATCACTTGTTGAGAAAAAAATTTGGCGTTTATGAAATTTAATAAAA
The DNA here is from genome assembly GCA_023213315.1 of Euborellia annulipes. Taxonomy (NCBI): domain Eukaryota; kingdom Metazoa; phylum Arthropoda; class Insecta; order Dermaptera; family Anisolabididae; genus Euborellia; species Euborellia annulipes. The sequence continues at coordinate 2,419 of JAKCPI010028461.1, read as the reverse complement.
CAATGAACTACAAATTTTCAATTTAATATTTGGTTCTTGATCTTATAAACCAAAATTGTTAAGAAATATAATACAGTATAAATAAGAAATATTGAGAGTTGGGTGATTTCAATTTGATCGAAATTTATTTATAAGAAAAAAAAAATATAGAAACTATTATAATTTAACAAAATATATATCAATAAATAAATACAAAATAAACTTTTAGAATATGGATAACATATACATGAATTACGAGACACTCATGTAAAAAGGATGTCTTCTCCCTCATACTGTCTATTAAAGGTTTAATAAATTTTTTTTGAATATAAATTTATTTTGATTTTTAAAATATTTACTGGTTCTCAGAAGTATTGAATTAAAAATTTAAAGAAAATAATTTAAAATAATAAAATAAATCTTGATAAAAATGAGATTAAACTTTGTAAATAAAATTTTATTTAAAAAATTAAAAAGGAAATTCGATTATCCCCCTCTTCCAATCTTTAAAATTACGTCAATGTTTTGATAAACCTTTTAGAGGTCCCAACATCCACAAATGGATTCTTAATTAAACATAATTTAAGACTTTTGAGACATTTTGACTGGATGATGACATGATTTAAATAAAACCGAAATGTCACAAATTGGAGATTTTTCAATATCTTAGATAGCTGCCTTAAATCAAGAGTGCAATACCCGTACAGTATGTGACTATATTATGAGTTTTTTAATAAGATTTCATTTTTATATTCCTTCAACATTTGATTCACAAATCTATTAATTTAATATAAAAAAAAATTTAATGAGTAAAAGCATAGGAGTGCTTTAATATTGTTACTCTCTTTACAATAAATCAATTGGAGAGTTCTCCAAAAAGCAACTTCTTTAATTTCTAATTCTTCTTTAATTTGGATACCAAATGACTTAAATAAGAATGCCTGGACCCCCAATTGATATATTTACAAATAACGGGTATCGTTTAAAGTCTTAAATGGCCTGAGTTGCCTAAAAGACTGTGGGTATGGATGTGTGAATTGGGAAAAAGTGTGAATGTTTAAAAAAAAAAAAAAAAACTTCTTTAATTTTTAATTTTAACATCATACTTTTTATATTATACAGTATATTCAATAAAAATCACCTTATTCTTCATTTTTATAAATTCACTATATAATCAATTTCTTTTTAATGAATCATTTGCTTTATATATGGAAAATATAAAAAATGAATTTATGAATAATGATTACAAAGAGCAGATTAATCTAATTTTTATTGATTGGAGGTTTATGGCAATTTCAAAAATGATTATTTCAAAAGAATATGTTCCCAAATTTTGCACGGAAACAATATCTAATCTTATGAAAATATATTCGCATATATCATAAGCAAAAATTGCATGTTATATATCAAAGTCTCAAGGTCGTCATTCGGATCTGCATGTTTTTCCTAAATAAAAAAAAAAAAAATTGCCGAGGAATCTCTGAAATGCAAACTGAAACTTCTCAGTAGTAGTAATAGTATAGAGCACGGACAGTTGAAAGAAAGAGAAGAAGAAACACGGAGCTCGTGCACGTGCAGAGGAGGAGAAACAGATCATCAGAAAGAGATAAAGAAACAAAGTATACTTTAAAAAGCAATGCTTCTTCTTCTTCTTTCTTTCTCGAAGATGAGATGAAAAAAAAAATAAATAAAAAAAAAAAAACTGGCTATGCTTTTGTCGTAATGCGTGAATACCCCATAGCCCGTGGAACTCAAAGCCACGTGCAAGGGTCTCGAACCCGCGACCTTTATAACCTGCTTAGTCTAGCTAAATACAGTCGCCGGAGTTGGAAATAAATATTTATACAACTGGTAATAACCTGTTTTTACAGAATTCCGCGGGTCGACAAACACTTGTACCCTAATTAGGGTTGGGGATGCTATCGACGAGGAGCCTGCCTGGGGTTCATCATCCTCATCATCCACATAATGTGCATAGTGTGCCTCCTCCATTGCCTCAGGGCTATGCTGGACCTTTCGGCCCTTTGCGTCCTGCCCCTTTTGCCGCACCTAGATATTTCAAGGTATATGTTAAAACATATTTTTGTAGTTTCGAACATTTAACAATTTCTAGCCTTCGCCAAAAAATCCTCTGGAGCCTCTCATATATTAACATTATAATAAAAAATTAAGCTACCTGTATTGTCGTTTTTGTATATAACAGCTATTTTATATATTTATATTACTCTTTGTGAATTGAATCTTCATAGGTCTTCTCTTCCTGAGTAGATATGAAATTAGGCTTGAGAATAGCTACTGAATTTGCATCAAATTTCAAAAGATTGCTCCAGGGAATGCTGAGAAAATCGTGGTTTACAATAAATATTAGAGAACCTTTTTTATCGCCTCATTAATTTAATATCACCTTTGGAATTCCTAGGACTATAAATTAGTAAAGTTT
>JAKCPI010028459.1:0-26593 GCA_023213315.1 Euborellia annulipes | reverse complement strand
TATGATGATTATTGAAATTCTTGCAATCCGTAACAAGCCTTGTTTCTACTCCTTGGAGCGCAAAATTAAAATTTTTTTATTATCTATTGATTCCACAAGTCTAAAGGATTTCATGTATTTATTTATTCAAATGAATAGATCGTATTAATTTAATTGCCAAAAGTGTCTAGTTTCATAGATTCAAAGTAAAATGAAATGCCAGTCCTAAAAATTCAAGGGGCTTCATGATCCAAGGGTCAAAAGTTTAATTCCCTTCGTGATTGTTTTAATATGCCTATTTATACATAGAAATGTAAAAAAGAAAAATCTATTTATTTTTTACCCTTTCTTTGAAAAGATCAAGAATAATCTTATTATTTTGTTCTTTTAAGTAGCAAACTTTGTTGTTGTTTATTGGCGAACACCCTGTAGAGAGGCAGCAGCAAAGAAAGGCCTGTTTGGGTTCTTGAGTGACAGCCAAATTATTAGCCATTACCCCAAAGTAAACACGGGGCCACAGGTATACTATAATCCCATCTCAGGTGAACCAACACACACACACACACACACAACGACTGGTCCATCCAACCTCTCATTTGGTAAATTGTTCATTTATCACGGCACAAGTTCATATTTGCCAAACCATAAATTTATATTAATGATTTGTCTTAAACGAATTAGAGCATCCTTTTCTCTAAGACCCTTAAAAGGAATTAATTCTCTCGCTCTATTTATGGAATTCTCTATCATGTCGGCATTCTACAAAAAGATTATTTTTAATATATCTTCATTCAATTGTTTCCAATAAATGGAATTTTTTTTTTTGTTTTGAAAATTTAATAGAGACTAGTGGAGGAGTGATATAGGCTTTTATAGTAAGGAAGAAAGAAAAGAGCGATTGCAGCTTGGTTTATTTCGTTTAATAATCACTTCAAGCCGACGTTTCGGTCAGATATACGACCATCATCAGGGCTGAAGTGATCCGAAACGTCGGCTTGAAGTGATTATTAAACGAAATAAACATAGCTGCAATCGCTCTTTTCTTTCTTCCTTACTACAAGATCTACTTAGCTATCCACCTCACTCTAATATAGGCTTTTATTTTTTCGTTTTGTTCTTTTTTGATTTTTGGCTGGATTGTAGGGAGGGCAGGTGCTCTAAAACAGAGGGGAGGCAGCAGCCTTGTACTTCTCTCCCTGTATGTATAAAAGAGATCTTTGTTTGTAGGCCTATCAGGAATGGAAGTTTGAAGAAAACGCAGCCAGAATTTTTTCTTTAAAAAATATATTTCTAACAACTGACGTTTCGGCTCTGGTCAATTCCATCCTCGGAACTATAAAAATCGAAACATTTTTCTTTTATAAATATAGTTTTGCAATCATTATCATCATTATTACAGAATGAAAATCATATCTGTTAGTCAGGGCCGGAACTAGATTTGTTAGGAGGGACAAAATTTAATTTGCCGCCCCCTCCCTTCACTGTAACTAAGCCAAATTGATTATAAAATTTTAATCTTTCTTTAAATTTGAATCTAAAATTTTCCCGCTTCTCACGGGCCTAACCACCCATACCCTATATCCTCCACGAATAATGGTAATTCTTGTTTCTGGGGTGGGAATTTAAAATACGAATATATTTATAAATTATGCATAATATACTGTAGTTAAGTAGAATTTGTTAATTTCTTGGACACCTTTGATTGCGATATGTTCACTTTTCAAACGTTTCTTAATAACTAATTTCCAGGGCCGTAGGGGGGTGAACTAGGCACGCGCCTGTGCAGCAAAATTTGTTAAAAAAAAAACCTGCTTATTTACATACCTATAATTTTTTTTCAAATAGAAAAGTATTTATTATTGAAATTATTTGGAATTGTATTTAGTTTATTAACTTTTGATATAACATTAGAAAAACTTTCAATTCCTGATACAAATTCCACCAGCCATAAAATACCCTTATACAAAGATCTTTATTTTTTTCCAAGGTCTATGATAAAATTTTTACACTCCCAACAAGGATTTTTTTTTCGGTTCTTTCTCTATTTGCGATACAAATGAATTTACAGTAAATCTTGATTATAGTTAGCTCACTACAGATGGCGCTGGCTTACACTTTCCTAGTTCTTTTTTTTTTACATTAGTTCATCGTTCATAATACTTTTGGTCTTTAGTTTAGTTCGCACATGATGTGTTTTGTCTCTGATGTCGTTTCGATTCGGTTCGAAGCTGAATAGTTTCTAACCGAATCAAACCGAACAGAATTTTTTTTTTTATCTGAGAAGAACCTAACTCTAACGGACAGAAACAGACTAGTTTGGGAGTTGTTGGAAAATTACAAAGAATATCCATATCGTCCTCTTCTCGACGAGATCCTACACAGAGAGAGGATAAAATTACCTAATTCATTGTGGAACAAAGAGAAGAGAAAAAAAAAATTCGGGTAACTTTGTTTTAAAATCTGGATAGCAAATGGACAAAACTCGGGGGAGTAAACATTTTTTGGTGACTTTAAGAACGATTGAATCACAAGTGGAGAACGAAAGAAGTAAGCCAGCGCCATCTTTAGCGAGCGAACTTTATATGAGTAGTACAAATATGCCTTTTTTACTTATATAGTTATGAGAAAATGTTAGCAAGATCAACATCTTTAACCTCTTGATCACTAGAAAATATATGTTTTTAAATTGTTTGTTTATTTAACATTGGATTTGTCTTCATCCTCATGACTCAAGGGAAAATAAATAAATAAATAAATAAATAAACAAACGTGGAGCTTCTGACTCTGGGCAGAGTGACAGGCTGACCCTTTCAGGTCAAACGTTTCTCAATTTGACAGGGTCAATTGAATTTGTTAAGAAACCATTTGATATTTTGGATCTTGTATTTTCCTTATCAGAATTAATATCTTTTTTTTTTTTTTTATTTAATATCATCTATAATTTAATGATAAAATATTATTTTTGTGACACTCTGATGAGATGATAATCAGAGAATTTTGCATGCTCCGTTTCATTTCAGTAGCCGGTTTAATTTCGCTATATTATTCGTCGATTAAAGAAAGGCAGACTCGCGTAGGCCGGGGACGTTGCTTGCGTTTTATTCAAATCAGCGGGGCGGGGCTCTGATTAAAATCGCCCCCACCCCACCCGGGCCTTTTTTTATTTCACAATTAATAACAATTAAAGGGCAAATTAGAAATCAAAAACGAAAAAAAACATCATAATTTGTTATTTTCAAATCACTCTATCATCCTTCTTTTTAGAATAATTATGGCATTTTTTCTGGGCGGATAGAACGTAGACATTCAAGGGAGTTATTTAAATGTTTGTGGACCTTCTCTGGAACAAAGCCATTTCGCCTCCGTCATGTCAAATAAATACTAATATAGTCTTAATATTTTTTTTTACACTCGTTGCGATTACAGTCTTCCAGGTTTTATCAGTACTTGGTTGTTGTATTGTAGTTAGAGAGTATTGTATTAATAAAATTGTTTGTTAAGGAAGTTCAGGAGCGACGTCTAAATGTACTTAAAAAACAAAAACTAGACTATTATAAGGAATTTTTCAATGCGTTTTTTTTTTAATGAATTAAATTCATAAGAGATTATTGGGACATAGAGCTATAATTTTTTTAATGACTTATTAAAAAATTATCGTAATTAATTTTTTTGTTATCAAGCAAATACAAAAAACAATCAGTCCCAATAATCTTTAATTTTTTTTAATTTAAAAATGAATTTATTGTTATTATTAATCACATATTAATTAAGACATTTTTAAAATAACCTTAGATGATTTATTTAAAAACCAACTGTCAAATTAGTTCAGCATTCTTGCAATAGATGGCAAGCTAGTCTATCAGCTGATCCCTTAATAGCGTCTATCTGGCCTATATTTATATATTTTTATGCTTTTATAAAAGATACATAATATATAATAACATTTATAAAGAATTCATTCTTAAAAGATCAATGAAAATCAACCAAATGCATTAAATATTATTAGCTACCATTCTGACATCTCTTGGCAAATTTTTGAATTATTTGATTTTTTGGTCATACTTTTTATGACACACAACGCCATCTTAGCGGGAAAAACATGCGTAACACCTTCGCTCCTGTTCCACCTTATTTGTCTACCTTATTTAGCCCCGCACAGTGGTAGAGTTCCTGCCTCTTGTGCTAGGGGTCAGGGGTTCGCATCCCGTCTCATACGATTTCAATTTGAATTGTCTACCAATCAATTGAAATAAATAGAGACAGGGTCTCAATGGCCTCTGATGCCGAAAAAATCTTAAATTAATAAAAGGTCTACGTCGAATTCTAATTCCATTCTAGTTTAGCAAAATTGATATTAATTTAATCGGACACTTTTCTATGTGTAATCATCTTGAAGTAACTGAAACGCGACTCGAGTTACCTATGAGTCATTTTTAATGAGACGCTCTTTTCTTGATTGTGAGTGATTCACGGCTAACAACTTTTTTTTTTGTCAGATTTTGCCTATTAATTTCATTGTGAGGTATGTCTTTGTGGCTGGAAGTGTTATTGAGGAGTCAAAAAAAATTCAAGACATAGGCAACCAAAATTATTTCTTTTATTATTGTCGTTCCAGGCTGACGTTTCGACCACTGGTCTAGGCCATCTTCAGAGCCGGAGGCGAGAATATTAATTTCTATTAATTTCAATAAGAAAAATCATCTCTAATAAATGAAATCAATTTTTTTTAATAGGCCTTCAGATGAAATTGAAACTATGCATTACAGATACTACTCGGTTGGCTGATATCTAGCTTTGAAATTTTATATAGGTATACTTAAAACTCGCTATTTTTCTAAATATTACTCATGAAACGAGAATGCGAAATTCTTTTGAATTTTTTTTTTTTTTAACTTAGATTTTGTGTTGGTTGGGTAATCTTCAACCTCCCCGAAACGCGAAAAAAAAATCATAAATAGGCTTATACCAGATGGTATAAAAATAATGTTGGGTAGCGAGGCTAACTCAACCACTAGGTATAAAAATCTGGTGTGACTGGCGCACAGCACACAACTTTCTCTTACCTTCGGTAAGCGAAAGTTGTGCACTGTGCTTGTCACACCAGATTTTTTGTGTCGACATGTATTTAGTTCCCGGCAGCTTAGGGAATATTTGAATTCAGATGTAAAATTTATAAGTATGGGAAAATATTTATATTTTGTTACCATGGCAACCATTTTCTCCTATCTTTCCTATGAAGTACAAGAGTAAAGTGTGCTTCAAACAATTTTGAGGGCAAAACGAGAATATACATTTGAAAGAGCATCTAAAAAATAATTGATTTTTGAATTTTAATCAAAATCGTTAGAGCGAATTTTGAGAAAATCGAAAAAAACTGAAAAAGTACATCAGTAAAGTACTAGTACTCTTTGGCCGATTTTGATTAAAAGCTTATTTTTCCGGTCCCGGGAGGTATTTAACTTAAATATAAAATTTCATCCTCCTAGCTCAATTCCTTCATGCTTAAAATTGAACACACACAGACACACACACAGACACACAGACAGACACACAGACAGACAGACCATGTCGCGAAAATCACTTTTTTGGATTCAGGGGACCTCAAAACGTGAAGATCCATCAAAATCTCGACATCGAATTTTTGACATGAAACCAATACTTTCTCTCTATATATATATAGTAAGAGAAAGTAAAAATAGGTTATCATCCCGAAATATTCCAAAGCCCCCTTCCTTTGGAAGAATTTGCTGATTAGGGCCTTGTCAATCCAGCCAAAAATCTTTCTCGATCTAGTTATCGAACTTTTCAGTTATCACCCCATTTTTAGTACTAACAAAAAAAAAAAAATGTTTTGTACCTTTATCAGAAAAACTAACTTTGAAAGTTCTTCTCTGACTGGTCGCACAGCACACAACTTTCTCTTACCTTCGGCAATCGAAAGTTGTCTTATGTGCTTGTCACTCCAGATTTTTTTTGTGTCGACATATATTTAGTTTCTGCCGATATATTAGAATTCAAGTTTTTTTTTTTAATTAATAAAAAACACTCACACTTTTTTCTCATTCACACTCACACACACACATACACACAGTCTTTTCGGCTAACTTAGGCCATTTAAGACTTTTAGACGATATGCGTTGGTATCCAAATGGCATAAATAAAATCATCGGACTGCCAGGGGTCCGGACCCGCGACTTTTGGTATTCGAGGTTAGCACGCTTATCCCTACACCAAGCCCCGAGGGCTAGAATTCAATTTGTAAAATTTATATAACATATAAAAATATTTATTTTTTGTTACCATGGCAACCATTTCTCCTATCTTTCCTATAAAGTACAGGAGTAAAGTGTGCTTCAAACAATTTTGAGGGCAAAATGAAGAGCATCTTAAAAATAATTGATTTTTGAATTTTAATTAAAATCGTTAGAGCGAATTTTGAGAAAATCGAAAAAAAAAGTGCATCAGTAAAGTATTAGTAATTTTTTGCCGATTTTTTTAAAAGCTTTTAGTTCACAGATAGACAGACCATGTCTCGAAAACCACTTTTTTGGCCTCAGAGGACCTCAAAACGTGAAGATCCATCAAAATCTCGACATCGAATTTTTGACATGAATCCAATACTTTCTCTCTATATAGCTATATATATACATATACAGAAAAGAGAAAGTGAAAATTTATTAGAACCAATTGTTTATAACAAATTCTTTATTAAATAAAGTAATAAGCGCTATTAACTCTGAAAGACAATTTTATATAACCTAAAGTGAGCAAAGCCTTGACACAAAATCAACGTAGAGGGATTTTATTATTCTGTTATAATCCGAGCTCGGGGCGTTAGTCTTGGCGGAAGGGGCGATGCCTGACGCCGCCAGCAACTCCCTGCGCCTCTCGCTCGACAAATTCTTAAAACTCCTTTAAGGTATCGCACATTTAGAAGGAGAAAATCAAGCGATTTGGTCTCTAACATGAAAAAGAAATTACGTATATTTAACATTAAAAAATATTTTTAAATTTTCCAGACATTTAAGCTAATTATATTTTGAATCAGATAGTACAGTATTATAATAAAAATCAAATCGGATTGTAATTTTATAATTAAAAGTATTATTTTTAAACCAAGATATAAAATTATATTGAGTGGAGGTCGAATGTTCCAAATCTCGCCACTTTTTACTTTCTCTTACCTCTATATATATGTTAATATATATAGAGAGAGAAGTATTGGATTCATGTCAAAAATTCGATGTCGAGATTTTGATGGATATACATGTTTTGAGGTCCCCTGAGTCCAAAAAAGTGGTTTTCGCGACATGGTCTGTCTGTGTGTGTTCAATTTTAAAGCATGAAGGAATTGAGCTACTAGGCTGAAATTTTATAATTTTGTACCCTCCTGGACCGTGAAAATAAGCGTTTAATCAAAATCGGCCAAAGAGTACTAGTACTTTACTGATGCGCTTTTTCAGTTTTTTTTTCGATTTTCTGAAAATTTTTTTTAAAATTCATAAATCAATTATTTTTTAGATTCTCTTTAAAATGTATATTCTCATTTTGTCATTGAAATCTTCTGCTTCCCTTCTGCTTACTTTCTACACTTCCAATGTAATTTTCTCATCTTCTTTTTACTTTCATTTGATGTTTTCTTGTTTTAAATTCTTTCTTTTTGTTTTTCACTTTCTCTTACCTCTATATATATGTTAATATATATAGAGAGAAAGTATTGGATTCATGTCAAAAATTTGATTTCGAGATTTTGATGGACATACATGTTTTGAGGTCCCCTGAAAAAGTGGTTTTCGCGACATGGCTGGCTGTGTGTCTGTGTTTGTGGTGAAAATAAGCTTTTAAACAAAAACGGCCAAAAAATACTAGTACTTTACTGATAACTTTTTTCAGTTTTTTTTTTTTTTTTTCAATTTTCTCAAAATTCTTTCTAACGATTTTGATTAAAATTCAAAAATCAATTATTTTTTACATGCTTTTTAAAATGTATATTCTCATTTCGCTCACAATAATTGTTTGAAGCAAACTTTACTCCTGTACTTCATAGGAAAGATAGGAGAAATGGTTGCCATGGTAACAAAATATAAATATTTTCCTATGCTTATAAATTTTACAACTTGAATTCTAATATCGTCGCCTAGTAGTAGCTACGTAGTGGCGTATCTCAATTTCTATCATTTTTCAGGAGAGCTGTTTATAGTTCGTGTTTTTATATTAAATGTTGAGATACGCAAAATCAAAAAACCTAAATAATACGAAAAAACATGGAATTACAGATTCGTCACTTTGTGATAATGTAAAGAAGGCCAGGACACGGCCATACCCGTTGTATTTCAATTTTTAATTTTTCTGAGATACGTCACTACGTGATGCAAGCAGCGATATGTCGACACAAAAAATCTGGTGTGACAAACCAGTTTTTTTTTTTATATAAGCCAAATTTATTTAAATTTCCATAAATAATTAAAAAGCCCATGTCAGAAATAATTGTAAGTTCCGTGCGTGGCATATTAGTGCGTTCTTAAGTGGCACCTTTGGCCATCACTAACTAATTCGATACAAGTAACCATTTTATGATCCGTTTACACGCATCACCTAACAAACAAATAGAATTCTTCCTTGCCTTGCTTATTGTTGTTAATTGCCCCTTAGGGCTCGTGTCCCTTATCTCCGAGGGGGGACGGGGGGGGGGATGTAATTCCTTTTCTCTCTATTAGAAGATGCACGCATCTTTTCAAAAGAAAAATCAATAAGTTGTATGAAAAATTAAAATTTATCTTTTTTTTTTTTTTGCTTTCTTCAAGATTTTTATCAAATAAAAATTATGATTTGAATAAATTAAAAGAAAAATTTCGTATGTCATATTTTTCAAATTTATTATATTTCATTATCATAAATGAAGAATGAAAAATATTAATTATACAGGCGTGTAAAAAACATTCAATTTTCGAAACCTTTAAGATACCGAAAAAATGATTTGTACTCTCTCTCTTTTAACATTCGGCAAAGATAAATAAAATTGCAAACATCTGTTAAACAAAAAAAAAAAAAATTTTTTTTCTATTAGTTCTTTTCATTAGAATTCATTTTGGAATATTTACGATAGGCATTTTTTTATTTTTGTTTCTTTAATTGATTAGAATACCTTAAAGCAGCTAAATTTAGAGAAACAAACGATTTTGTTTTTGTATTACGAAAATGACCCTTTTAACTTGTAATTATCTGAATAATAAACAAAATACCAGGGGCGTGGATTTCGGATTTATTTTATTTACAAATTTATTTATTTGCAAAATCCTTAATGCATCTAGTGACGTAGTAAAAGTATCAGCGCCTCAGCAGTTTTTGAAAGAATTTTCAGATTTGGAATAGTTAAGTTTTTTTGGGAGTTGCCACAAATTCCTCTTTATAAGTTACGCCCACTAGCGGAGGCGAAACTTAAAAAAAAAAAGTAACATAATTAATAAATAACTAGGTTAGGTTAGGTGAAGTGGCCGTTCCCAGAGAGGGAACACACTTAGGCCAACTAGGCCCTTTGTGATACCACGGCGGGTTGTCCCCCTCCTTCACCGATGCTCCTTAAACCATCCGGGCGGTTAATGAATTTCATAAAGACCCTGCATATCAGTTGATCCTAGTTCCGCTAGATTACCATAGAAGAACTCTCCTAATGAGTTTCTTCTAGTGCATCAGAGCTGGACATTGACAGAGGTAATGGACGACCGTTTCCTCCTCGTCCACCTCTGAACATGCCCTGCAGCAGTCGTTTGATGGGAGCCCCATTCTACTGGCATGCCTTCCTGCTAGCCAGTGTCCGGTGAGTACAGCTACTACCTGGCTATAGAGTCTCTGCCTATCGAGATTAAGTGTTTCGTTCGCTGGAGACTGTATTCTGGCCATAATTGTTTGGCGATGGTACACGTGCTTTCATCTAGCCACCTTTGATTTGCGCGTGCTATGATCCTCTCTTTGATTAGGAGTTTACATGTGGCCATCGGAATTCCGGGTTGTTCGGTAATTCTTTCTGAGCTGGTAGTAAGGTACCCCCTAGCCAATTCATCGGCTTTGCAGTTTCCTATAATGTTTCTGTGTCCTGGCACCCAAATTAAGTGTACCCCGAACCTCTCCGCCGCCTTGTTTAAAGCATTGCGACAGTTCAGAGCAACCTTAGAAGTTATGGATGCTCCCTGTAGGGATTTAATAGCCGCTTGGCTGTCTGTGAGGATACGAATTTCGCTGCCAGGCATTGCTTCTTTCTGTATCCAGCTTACTGCTTCTTTAATGGCTATAACCTCCGCCTGGAACACACTACAGTGATCAGGTAGGCGAAAGGAGAAGCTGAAGTCCATGTGTTCGGAAAAACACCGCCCCCCAGTCTGTTCTCTAAGCTTCGACCCATCTGTATATACAGTTAAGGCCTCGCAATGGAGAATCGAGTTACTTGTTCCATTCTTCCCTTGAAGGGATTAGAGTAGAGAACTTGTTCTCGAAGAGGGTTGAGGATTACGTAATCGATGTTCTTTGACAGATCTCTGAACTCCTGCAGAATCATGGAGTGGCCAAAGTGTGTTTCCCTCCACGGGTTAACTGTTTAGCCTCAGAGCTGCCTAGCCGCCACTTGTTCTCCAAGGAGATCTAACGGCTCTAAATAAAGGATGGTGTCTGTGCTTTGGATGGGGTTGTGCGAAGCAGCCAGTACACAGTACCTCAGCTAGTCTCTGCACCTTGCCCAACTCTCTTTGGTGGGTTCCCTTTTCTTCAGGCAGTCCACCACACCACTACACCATACATTAATAGGGGCCAATAACCACTTTGTAGAGCCAGTAGGTGATTCTGGGTTGCAAGCCCCATTTCTTTCCTATGGCTTTTTTGCAAGTATACAGGGCAATAAATAACTAAGCTATGTTGTTGTTTTTTCTAAGATGATTAATTATTCAATTAAAACTGACGTTTCGGTCCCTAATCGAAGAGGAGCCCGCGAACTGCGAATTCTCTCTGTGCTACTGATTGCATACCCGCTTAACATTTCTCTTCAATTAAATATAACCAATCTATATATATATATATATATATATATATATATATATATATATATATAATATCGCTAATGTCCGTCTGTCTGTCTGTCTCTCTTTAAGCAACTTCCGGTTGGAATTTTGAAATTGAATTTTATATGCATACAGACGATCTTCTCGGGATTACAGGAGAATTATTTTCATTCCGAAATATCTATAACTTTTTGAGTTATTAATTATTAAAGTTACGATCTCTCCCATAGGAAGTGTATAGGGAAATATTTATGTACTAGACGCAAACCCCGCCTTCGGCGGGGCTTTCCGTCTAGCCAGGGGCTGCGCCCCCTGGACCCCCTTGCTCGCCTACTTATATACATGCCGGTACATACATTTTCCCTTTTCATTTTAATATGTAGAGATTATTTTAGCGGTTAATTATTCATGAACTTAAGATTTTTTGTGAATCATATCCTTTCCGGGACTCTCCCGGTACACAGACAAAAAAATTTACGCCGATATTTTAGAATTCAAAATGTAAATAAATAAAAAAAATCGTAAACATGGGTAACTATTTATATTTTGTTACCATGGCGCTATCCCTGAGGCCTGATTGGTTGTTTCACACATCGGACACCCTCTTAGGCTTTTATATGGACCCTGTTATGCAATGGTGTGTCAAAGACCAAACATCGAGTTTTGAGAAAATCAACAATAAAGTTTTTTGTTTACATTGGATTATATATAATTGTTCTTGTCAATTGTGCAAGTAACATTAAATATAAATTTTTTTAGGACATATTTCATAAAAAATACTATTAATTATAGCATTTGAAACAATATTCCGTGCTTAACTCAATTTTGAATTTTTTGGTCTTTGACACACCATTGCATAACAGGGTCCATATATAAGTATGATTATTTTAATTTGTGTATTCCATGAATGTAAACAAATCCTCAAGCAGGCACTGAATTGGAATGGAATAATAATAATTTTCTTTTCATAATTAAGAAGAAAAGAGGCCTACGGTCTTGGTCTAGTTGGTAGCGTTCCTACCTTCTATACCGAACGTCGCGGGTTCGGACCCCAGATAGTCCGATGATTTTTTTTAAAGCCATTTGGATACCAAATGTTCTGTTCTTGTTTGTTGTTTTCAATGACGTAGCCAGAAATTTGAACCTGGGCGCAAAGAGACAATTCATGTTAAGTAGTTAAGATAGCAGATAGAAGTTTAAAGTCCGTTCGAAGCATTCAAGCGCCTGGCACCTCGGCAGCTAAGCTTCTCTTTGTTTTGTAAATTCGTATTGTTGCTTCTTGATCTAGCCACCGAGGACTTATGCATAGGCTATGCTTCTAAGTTGGTCTTTAATAAATTTGCCAGTCTTTTTTTTTCAACTGAAATTACAATAATAGGCCAAATAGAAAAAAATTATTTCATGAATAGGGAGAGCATTATTTATTTATGGTAAAAAATAATCTTATTAAATATAAATAAAATCTACTCTGATCTCTCCAAAGCTCTCATCTCGCGTTCAAGATTATTATTGAAAGTATTTCGTGGCAAAGCTAAAAATTTTTTTTTTTTTAATTTTTTGTCCAATATTCCTCAGTTAATGGAATTTGCAAAAAAATTTGCTAAGTTTATTAAAACACTCTTGTCTAAATTTAAATAGAGATGGTCGAAAAAGAACCCTAAACAAATTGAAATCTGCTTTTACGATAAATTCTTGTGATGACCTCTGCGCAAAAACTTTTCTTTTCTAATTTCCTTGCTTAGAAACAATTCCATTTTTTTTTTTTTTTTTTTTTATATAAAAACCATCAAATTGTGAAATGACAACGACGTGATGTTCTTTGAAAATAGAATTTTCTTTTACATATTGCGAGTTGATATAATTGTCAAAACATTGTCTTGATAGGTGAAAAAAAAAAACATTTTTTTTAAAGACCAGCGAATCAATTAAGAAAAAAATTTTCCCTTTATTCATTTTATTTCTGAATAATTTTCTTGTGTTGGTTCAATTGCATGTCATCCACCCAACGACTGGAAATTTTTTTTTTTTTTTTCTATTGTGATTTTTTGTTGCTTGTCGAACTCATCTTAGGAAGCACAAATTAATCAGATCCTATTTTATAAGTTTTACTAAGAGAGCTGGACGCATTTTCACTTGGGTCTTCAGAGGGAATTTTCTTATTTTGTCCTCTTTCCGGCTGGCGAGAATATTTTGTCGTTTATTAATTGTGGAATAATTATAAGAACCCAAAGGTATTTTTTTTTCCCCCCCCCCCCCCCCCCCCCCCCCCCCCCCCCCCCCCCCCCCTTCAAAAAAAAAGCCCCCGCCCAACCCCCCACCCGGGAGCCCCCACCCCCCCCCCCCCCCCCGAGGGCACCCCAAAGGTTTAATCCTTGTCTTTTTTTGATGTCTGAGGCTCAACAAATTTATTTTTTTATATCAACTACGGTGTATCTTTATTAAATTAGGTTATCAATTCATATAATATAAATCAATAAATAAATATCGTATTTGATTCTTTCAAGTCTCTTTTATCTAAAGTGTTTAAATAGACTATAAGATTTCTCATTTGTTTGGGATCTTCTCATTGAAAGGACAAATATTTTCAAGAATATAAAGAGCGATTTTTTGTCTTTTTGCGAAAGGAGATAAAGCACAGGCGTACCTAAGATTTTTTTAGGGGGTTGTATGACTTCTACTGTTTTCAACTACATTAAAAATCCTTTTATTATTCACCCCCCCCATCTATGAAAAATAAATAACCTAAATGGCAAGTGAACAAGAGTAGATTTAGATGAATAGTGGCTGTAGAGTCAGGAAATTTATTTATTCCGTTGTTATCAACAGAGGGATGCCAATAATAATAATAATTGGATGCCAATCAACGAGCATCCCCTCACCAATTGGCATTTTTATTTATTGTCTTTTTTCTGGTGACATTTCGAGGATTCGTCACCCTCTTCATTTTAGTTTTCTTTTTTTTTTTTTTCATCTTTGAGAATAGAAGGGGGCTACAACTTGTCCCTGGCTAGCCATTTTGGTTGATTAAAAAAATTCATTCTGTTTTTGTTTATTTTTCAAATTTTCCATTTTTTTTTTTAAATTTTGCCCTTTCGGCTATTGAGGCTATGCAAGTTTTAATGTATTAGATAAATTTTTTTTTAATTTACTGATGGCTACCGGGGGACGTTCCACACGCTGATTCCTTACCCGAAAATTAAAACTTCTTTTTCCTCGCGATAGCCTAATGCTCGGTTCTTGAATCTGATAATTTTTTATTCAAAAACTAAAAAAAAAAAAAAAAAACTCACTATAAATTAGAATACTTGTATTAAAATTTCTTTTAATGCCGGATTTATTGGACGAAATGGTGGAACCTATAGAATAAAATAAAAAAAATATTTTAATATAACCCATATAAAGTTATTTTTTTTTGTTTTTAATTTATTTAAGATCTTTTTCGGCATCGAAGGCCATTTAGACCCCGTCTCTATTTCACCTGGATTGGTAGCCAATTAAATTGTCGCATGAGTCGGAAAGCGAACTCCTGACTCCTAGCTCAAGAGGCACATATTCTACCACTGTGCTATGTTCCAAGGGCGTAGTTTTATAATGATATAATAAATTTATTATTTTTTTACTTTCTCTTACCCTATATATTTAAATTACCATTGCTGCAATAGTCGAAGAAAAAGTTTCAGTATTTTAGGCCTAGTCGTTTAGCCGGTTTAATTTGAACTATGTTCAACAAATAGGGAAAATTATTAATCTTTGCCTCTCCAAATAGTACAGTATATTGCTGCCTATATGCAAATTTGCATGTATATCGAAATGAAATAAATTTCTGCATGTAAACCCACTCCCTTTGTCTTTTCGATTTACCGAAATGGAGTTTGTCACTAGCTCTAAACTCTCGGTTACTTGCATTCTCTTATTAATATTTTGTCTCACCCTTATTTTTTGTTATCAAACATATTGCATTTTAATGGGGCAACTAAATCCGTAATTATTTCCATGTTTCTCTAATAAATAAATAGAAAACTTCCCTAAATATAAATCTTAAGTTTGAGAATTAATTGCATTTCACCTCCTCGGTTGATTTGGCCCCTTTCCATCTCATCTCTCTCTCTCTCTCTCTCGCTCTCTTTGTATTGTTTGTTCGCACTTCATTCACTTATTTAGTTTATGCCCTTGTTATCCTTCCTGTTCATTTGTGTTCAAACATTTCTAGATGAGACCTCCCTACAAAAATTCTAATATCAAGAGATTTGTTCATAAAGCGTCGGGCGAATTAAATTTAGCTTTGGCAACTTAAGCCACTCATATAAATAAATATAGTTATGAGCTACAGGGTTTATGGGCTCTAAATTATCCCACTCTTTCTAATTTCTGGTTTCTAATCTGTAGCAACATGCTAATTGAGATGTAAAATGTATTTTTTTTTCCTACCACTGAATTATATTTTCTAATAACACTCTATCTACACTATTTAAAAAAAGAAATTTTATTACATGGCTTGGCTTGAATAATGAAATCTTATTAATTGGTTAAAAAAATTAAGGGACATTTAAGGGAACGCCTATAAGCTGGCTATTATTTATTAAAATTTAATATAAAATTTCTGGGATTCTTCGGTTTGTTCTTGTCTGCTTCTTCTATTAAATATTTTTAAATATTTATAAAAATCTTGTGCAGTCATTAAAAAATATTTATTTTTTTTTTTATAAGATCAAATAGAATATTGCCCGTACCAAAATAATTAGCATAGATATTTATTGTTTTTTGATATTAGGGCGCCGACTCCATGGGGCGCAAAGGGCTCGAGACCCCCTATAGTTGAAGGAAGAGGGGCTCAGCATCAGAATTCGTATAAAATATTAACTAACAAACGGTTGAAAAACATGTAATAATTTAGTTACCAATCACATTTTTTTAATTATGACTTATTCACTTTAACGAATAATTTTAAGAAGCTTTTTAAGGACAAACGGACGTAAAATAACGATGGGGAAAACGGGGAATTTTGTGATATTAATAATAATACAAAACGCAGATGCTATCACTATCGTTAAAAGGTCAATCAGGGCAAAATCTCCAAACACTTAACCCTTACCCCCAACGTCAATCATATTTAGGCCCCTCCAATAATTTTTATAAGTCGGCGCCCATGTTAACTATTTTAGCTGAGCAGAGCTTTGAAGACGAACATTTCACCTATTAGGGTCTTAAAAAAGAAATAAATCAGTGAGAGATCTCCTACATTCGGATTCTAAATAATTTGTTTGCACTCTTGCTTTTTTTCTAAGAGCTAGAAAATCATTGAATGAACTTGGGTTAAATAAATTCAAAATTTGTTTCTGTCGTTTTTTAGGTATTTAATTAAGAACATTGTAACTATTGGATGTTCTTTGCATTTGGGGGCCCTCCAATAAAAGTAGTTAATAATTGTTTTTCTTACACTGATAACCAAAGAATAAAATTGCGGATAAAATCAGATAGTAGTCTAAAAAAACTCCATTTTTAGAGACCTCTCTGTACATACAAATAGCCAATATCAAATCATACTAGAAGATAAATTTATCTGATAAATTAATCGCTTAATAAAAAAAAGAATTCGCTTGTCCTCTCTATCATCCAAAATACCTCAGTTTAGAAAGCCCTGGAAAAGATTTCAGATGCGTCTTATTTAACAAGCATTTGTGCTTTTCACAATTATTTTAATTTTTTGAAACCTTTGTTAGGCCACTGATGATAAATTATTTATTTTTTGACCCATAAACCTTTAGGCTTTAGATATTTTCTCATTTGTGTAGACTCTGCTCCCCTGGAGAATTGGGCCTCCGAGATTTATATATTTCAAGAATTCTTTTAATTTATTTAGCCGTTAGCTAAAAGCCTCAAGTAAATTATCGAGCAATTATAACATTTTTGTTATTTTTTCAAACGCGTATCATTTAAAATTCACTCGTTTCAGAGAATAATTCTTCTTTAAGACAGGATAACCAAAAATGGTGCGAGTTCATTTTTTCTAATTAAAAAAAATTTTTTTGAATCACTTAACATTTGTGTCTTAAAATTTTGTTTTTTTTTCTTCGACGCCTTTTATCCAAATTTCACTTTGACTTATAAAAATGAAATTTTCAAAAATCACTACCTGTGCTATTTAATTGCGATAATTACTATTTTATATATTAAGATTCCTTGCCTACGTTCCCAAAATACCGAAATTTTCATTAAAAAAAAAAAAAAAAATACAGGGCGCTTCTAGGTGCTTGAGCTGGATTATATCTCTGGCCAAGAGATAACAAATATATTTCAACAATTCTTTATTCATTTTCCTATAGATTTCAAACAAAATTAGGCCCCTTCCCTCCCCCTTTTTTTTTTATATAATTTTTTTTTTTTTTTTTTTATAAAGGTAGGGGGGGGGGTAATTTTTTTTTTTTAACAAATTTAGAAGAAATACTTAAGAGTTATTAACGCTAGTCAACGTTATTATTATGATAATTATGATTTTACGAAAAAGAAACCGTAACCATGGAACTGTTAACCAAAAACAACCCTCGAACTATTTTTCTATCTTCACTATTTATTTCTCTAAAAACAAAATCAGTTTTAAACCGAAATAGCACTAGGCCCCTCCCTTTATGGCTAAATTTTCTTTAATTTCATCTCAGAATATAACTTTGATATTAAAAATTTTCTCTTTGATAAATCACAATTATTTTTTTATTTCTAAACTTTCAAGTGACGCAAAAATAAAAACTTATTCTTATCATTACTAGACCAATTAATTAATTAATAACTTGTTTTTATAATTCTCTTATCTCCTTAACATTTCCACACATTTGATAATTATTGGTCATGTTTGAGCCGCGAAACAAAAAATAATTTATTATTATCAACCAATAATGATAAAACAACAAGTTCCTAAACACCCACGCCATCTTGTAATTTTCTATTCAAGGGGGGGGGGAGGGGACTTATCATTTAGTACTTGTGATGATAAATAACAAATAAAATCGAAAGACACGCGTTTTAACGCTTTGCTTGCTGCTGACTCACCACCGGACTTGGGCCTAAAATTTAAGAAAAAGCACTAACACTCTCGCTAAAGGGCAAATTCTATGCAAATTCAAACACAAGGAACATCGTGGATATTAAATACGTTTTATTTTTTACGGAACTAACACGACAAATTTACAATTTTTTCAAAAGCCACAAGTTAAATAATATAATAATAATAAAAATCAAAATTTATAATAATATTAATAATAAAAATAATAAACAATTCATTTAATAAAAATCTGCATATATACAATTATCAACATGGAACGAACATACTGTATATATCCATTACAATATATATAGTAATAAAAGTAACAGTAGATGAGCTTCAGCTGGAGTCCCAAAGGTCCTTAAGCTCTACTTACGTCAGCCAGCGACACACTACCACAACAGAATATCACTAAAGCTTCTCCAACGAACGCGTATTGGTGAGAAGTTCGCGTGTGAGTCTCCACACCTGCTTAGCAGCATTTTCAAGCGCCGTCGGACTTTTGCCCTTGAACAAGTCCAAGTTGGGCAGGAAATAGTGAGGACATCGGCGACACTGGAGACACGAAATCAACTGAAGAAGAATTCCGTTGATTCGATCACCAAGACACGGCTCGTCCCATTCCAATTCCCTCGGGTGTTTCTCGCACTCGTACAAGAGCAACGTTTTCATATGATAAGAAGTGACTGGATTGCCTGGAAGATCCAGATGACGATCTCGTAAAGTCTTTAGGATTGAGAGACATCGACGCCGACATCCACCGAGAAGAAGACGCCCCTCAGCTTCGGTAAAAGACAACACCCAAGCATCGCCTTCCATTGCTGATTGTTTCCCCTGCATCGCTACACTCTCCTTACTAAGCAAATCGAATCCTTCAGTCTTGACTTCAGCCACGAGATTAGGATGTGGCCAGGGGATGTGTGTAAGGGGCCAATGCGCTGCGGACCTCGGCCAAACACCTGAACATTTGAATGCCGGCGTTATTTGTACGATGAAGCGCTCTCGGATGCGCAATTTCACCTCGGTTGTATCAGCAATCATTTTGACTATATCCCGATAGGCGCATTTGTCACATGCTTGGGCGACAAGCGTCTGGAATCGGGAGCGGATTTTTCGGGCAGAGAGGTAACCCGAAGCGGTAATGAATTCAACCCAGAGGGACATGGATCGTTTGCGTCCGTCACTCAATTTAAGAACAGCACATCCTGGTAAAGTACCATCATCAACGAAATTGAACACTCCCATTTGATTGAGGTAGAGGACGACCTCGAACTCGCCAGGTGAGATCACATCGAGTCCTTCATAACGACCATTGCACTCAGTCAAAGAGGAGATGAACCGAGGTTCTTGCACTTCTACCTCTTTGAGCACATCTTGTACCACCTTGCACACCTCGCGGATTGTTTTTGCAACTTGTCCTTTACGACTCTGCACACGTTCCCCGTAATATTTATTAATTTGATAAAGCATCTTGCTCTGGGCAGCCATCATATCCGCCGGGACCAACATCTTTTGCTGGTCCTTTAGGAACGAGCCTAACGACACACAATCATTGTACTCATCACAGCACGTCACACACACACAAAAGAAGAAGAATAGAAGGAGAGAAAAAAAGAGCCATGCGGCACACGGGGCCGCGAGATACCTGGCTCGGCCGTCGAGGCACGACTGAAGGTGGTAACGATTTTACTACGGTTTCAACACATCTCTGCGCAGACTCCGCCCAGTGGGCGTGGCTTTATTCAACTCCCTCACTACTTGTCAGCCTATGAGCGTTCTTGGATACAAAGCTCCGCCCTAAAGACACGCCTTCGTTCGCTGCACTTCTTTTATTTTTTTTCTTAATCGAAAGTCGGTGCCCGCCCTTTGATGCGCGAAGCAGCTTTGCTCGACTCGGCGCTTCGAGGCCGATATTTCATAGGAAACATGTAAGTAAAGGTTCTCGTTGTGATGCAGTGCTTATTTATTGATTAATAACTATCTCCGTTCTCTATCTCTCATATCAATTAAAAAACTGTCTTTTTTTTCCTCTATATATATTCTAAGCTTTTTTTTCCAAGAAAATTTGCATTCTATTTTTAGGTAAACTTTTTTTTTTTTATAATTTCAAATGACACGTCACAAAATTTCTCAATTAAAAAATTTCGTAAAATATACATTTTTTTGCCTAAATTGGGGCCTATTTATTTCAAAGCCCTTTCGTGTATATTTTTTATCTTCTGCTTTATAATATTAATAGAAATTCATTTTTTTTTTTTTTTTTTTTTTTTGAAATTTCATCTCATGTACAGTGAGAGACAATATTAAGCCCCACCCATTCGTTTTCTACATGTGATTATTTCAATGTTTTTATAAAAAAACAAATGAAAATCTTTATTGGAAATTTTCTAGGTTAAAACCATGAAAGTTTCTATTAAATTTTTTTTTTAAACAATGAAATAATCACAAGGAGAAAACGCATGGGTGGGACTTAATATTGTCTCTCACTGTACTTGTTTGTGAAAATAGTAAGAATTAGGAAACTATCTCTTTCTAAAATTTCCGATAAATGATTTTTATTTTGATAATACAGTAAAAGTTTTTTTTTCCGTTTTTGCATCTAGTAATAAATATTTCCCATTCTTCATGACAAGTCTTATTTAATTCGGATAATTTCTGATGTATCTGATGAATTTTGTATTTTTTTTTTACATTTCCATTTCTTTCAAAAGAATTATTGTTTCTGAATCAAGAGATAAGGAATCGAATCTCTTCCGTCGGTCTATCTCATTTATTATTTAAATTTGTTTTGAAATGGATCAGCTCTAATCCTATTTATAATTTTTTTCGATTAAAATCTAAATCTAAATCTCGGTCGGATTTGGGCCGTCGGGTAAGAAAGAAGTGAAGGGTGAAGGCCTTTCTCGATATTTGAAGCTAAATATTGCCATTAAAATATGAAATCTATTTATATGCCATATAATTTCAAATTAGATAATTTTGAATTAATTATTAAAATTTTTATTATTACAAAATTCCGCGTTATTAGCATAGTAGGCTTTATAAAATCCAGGCAAATACAAAATTTGCGGAGGCCTCTGACTGGCCCTTCCCCTTCTTCTTTTTCATGTTCCAATTCACATAATAAGTTTATTTATTGCACACCTCGCGGATAATGGGAAATATCTCAGAAAATTATTATCCTCTTGTCTAGTAGTATTCGGTTCTTCAAAATGTTTATTTATCATTCATCAAGAATTTTATTCTAACTTATATTTATAATAAAAATTTTTATAAAGTATTAATTTAGCAGTCATTTTAGTAAAAATTGGTTCTTACTCTTTTTGTCTCGATACTTTTGATCTCTCATTTGCTGCATATCACATATCAAAATTGGCCATTTTTGAGTTATTGGCCCAAGAGGCCTAAGAATAATAAAAATAAAAAAACTCTTATCTGCCAGAGTGACGTATCTGAGCTTTTCTTACTCGCCGCAAAATATCTGAATCACAACCCGAGTCGTTTCTTTTATCCCTCAGGCCCTGATTAGGTCCAGTTTAGAGCCCTGCAAGCCGAGCTAACTCCGCCTTTGAACCCTGAGATGATACCATTTTCTAACTTCGATTCGCTTTTGTCCCCGAACTGGTAAAAATGGAAATTTGTTACATTTTGGGGTTCAAAGTCGGACCTAATTTAACATGCAATAGATCTACTTTGAACCCCCAAATCCTATTGTAGGAGGCTCAATGTCAGACTTTATTTTCGACTCGGAGAGTTTTCTTAAAACTTCTTCGTAAGTGCACCAATAATATTTTCGAAAATAAAGAATTAATTCATTTGCCACTATTTTTAGATAAATTTGTTATTATTTTATTGTCTTTCGATCTCTTGAAAAAACTGAAATGTTGAGTTAAGCCACTCTTGGAGCAAATGAGCGTTATATTCTCCCTTTGAAACATTGATATGTTTTAATTTGAACCTTAAATCTTAAATATCCTTACAGTAATAGGCCTAACCATCAAAATACAAAAGTGTTAAGTAATTAATTCGGCTGACAGCCCTCGGGGCTTGGTGTAGGGGTTAGCGTGCTAACCTCGTATACCAAAAGTCGAGGGTTCGGACCCCAGGCAGTCCGATGATTTTATTTAAGCCATTTGGATACAAAAAAAAAAAATTCTGTTGACTTTTTGAACGCACCACGTTTCATTTTTAGAAACTCCTATCTAAACATTAACTATAATTGACCGGTGATGTCCTAGGATAAAGCTAGTTAACGGGAAGTCCTTATTCGAGTCCAAGGAGCACGTTTTGTTCAATCAGAACACAAATTCATCTCGCAAATTGTCTGGCCGAAAAAAAATTCCAACTTTTGGAGATTATTTTTGCTTTGTAGAGGATCTTCTGGCTACTTACGACATTAACGTAAAAATTTTTTCTCTCAGATTAATTTTATATTTCTCCAAACGCCAATTCTAATTTCCTCACTTAGATTTACTTTTTATTTATTCATCCGACCCGTATGTTCTTTTATTCGTTTCTAATTTGATTTATAAATTGATGTTCTTACTGATTGATTGAATCCTAATCAACCCTCATTTGTTATCCATACTTGTGAGGGAAGGAATAACAAAGTCAATCACTTCTGTATTTAGCCTTTATTTTTTCCTCTCAGCAGTTTTTTTTTTCTGGCCCGCTGGTTTTACATTCGTTTCCTAAACGATCGCTCACTAAAATGTGGTCTGCACTTAACGTTTTATCGCTAGTCTTGCATGAAAATGTCGTATCCTATTTAAATATTTTCTGACCCAACTTTCCATCCATGGATGCCATTCTTTTAGACAAAAGGAAAAATTTCATTTTTCAGAGATGATATTAGGCTACTGTCACTTATATAAATTTTTTAATTGCTCGCTTAGTATGGCGTTTTTTTATTTTTAAGTGCAAGTTCAGTTAGAAAGGGTTGGCAAACTCACAATGGAAGTTTCGCTGCTTATCTTCCTCCGTGCATTTATTCGATGAAATTTTTTTTATAATATAATTTTTTATTGGTAAAAACAAAAAAGAAAATTAAGCGGTGATTTTATACATATTTTTTAAGTTCCTATAATCAACAATTAGTTAGCCTACATAAAATTCCATTCAATCATACTTTAATAAGTTTACATATTTTTTTATTCCTATTTTTATTCATCTATCTCTTTCTCTTAGATTATTTTTCAATATGAAAACCAACATCCGCTAAATCTGTTTTACAGAAGAGCAAAAAACTAAAATTTAACTTAATTTTGAATCTTAACCTTTTAGGGCCGGTTTCTTCACTTCTAAACAACTAGGAAACTTATCCGACAGATAGCAAATCATCGATATAGTAAAAAAAAAAGAATACGCTTAACCTTCGAGTTAAAATAAAATGAGTTTTTTCTCAAATAATTAGCTATCTAAGTTATAGGGGAAGTTTTGCGAAGTTAGCAACTTAATAATCATTTATATATATTATTGAAAATTAAACTTAATTAAATTTTCAAAAAAATAAACAAGGCTTGTGTTTCTAATTTCACCCCTTATACCGATCTTTGGGTCTTAGCTAACAACGATCTGGTCTCTTATTTAACCATATGATTACCTTAACTTGAAATGATAAGACCCGAAAGTCATAGTTAACTAGAATAACCTAGGGATAGCTAATTGATTAGAGCTGAAGCAACCGGCCCTTATAAAACTTTGAAAAAGTAAATTTTTTAGTTTATTCTAAACACCTTAACTAAAGTCAAACAATGCAGAGATTTTTTTATTAATTACTATCTGCGCAACTCCCCTTCGGCGTTGTATTTTTATCTTTTTGGCTGCCTCTCCTTTAGAGATCACAACTTTATGTTAATTATTTCATATTGATGTTTTCTAACTACAGTAGTTAAATATCATGGATTTGAAATTGAATGCTACGCCACTGCTTTTAATATATAGACGTTATATAAATTAATATATCCATGTTAAAGTTGCCCAAATAAATGAATGGATCTTCTTTCTTAATATGATTTAATTAGTGTGAAATGGCTTTACGATTTTGAACCCTCATAAAATCGACACTCAACCTAATTTACTCCACATTAGCACTTAAGGCCCTTGTTTAATTTTAAAAGAGAGAGTTGGAGGTTTACCAGGCGCCCCCGACACTTAACCCATCAAGCCCACAAACAGATCGCTCTTTTTTCTTTGATGCCGCCTTCAGATTCATCTTGAGAGCGAGTTGTCGTGCGCCATTATCAGCCTCAAGTGTCTTCCTAAGAGCTGTTGATACAATTACCGAAGAGCATCAGGACCCATCCAAACAATTCCATTACAACTTGTTCCCTCTCTTTCCCCACCCTTAAAAGTAGGCAGACAAAGGGTCGCCGCCGACGGCAACCAAACTCTCACAATTTGAGAGCATCTTGTCGTTTGTTCTCTTCTTTTGAATTGAAGTGGCGAGCATTGAGCCGAATATAAACACACTCAGATAATAACACAAAAGAATCAGACAGACAGACAGACAGGCAACCACTGTACTATATTTACATGCAACCATGATTGGACAACTTGCAAACAATTGGATTGATTATAACCGATAACCATTTGACTTGCTCTTCTTAATTGGCATTCTGCTTTATTGTTCCGAGTGACAGAGAATTAAAACAGAATTATTAGGCTTTGTTTCTTTAATCAGCTAACTAAAAATACGTTCAGAACTTTTTCTTTTTCCTCATCCTCTCTGTATTCTCAATAATCTTAAAAACTCCGAAATTTCAAATAAAATATCCATAATATAAGATGCCTTTTAATGAACTACTTCGGATACTACTACCTGTTATACAGACAGGTCTTCTCTAAGCAAAAACGTTAACTTTTAACATCTGTAAACAGCGTTAATTCATTTTAATACTTCCTTGCCTCAAATTGCTAGTTTTTTTTTTTTTTTTTTTAAACATTCACACTTTTTTCTTATTCACACTCACACTCACACACACATTCACACTGTCTTTTCGGCAGCTCAGGCCATATAAGACATTTACGATAACCGTTATTTATGAATTTATATATATTAGGGTCCAGGCATTTTTATTTAAGCCATCTGGTATCCAGATGGCTTAAATAAAATCATCGGACTGCCTGGGGTCCGAACCCGCGACGTTTGGTATATGAGGTTAGCACTCTAAAAATTGCTAGTTAATAGTGTTAAAAATTAATGTCATGTCTAGGCTCCCCGCCTTTAATATTTTAACGCCTTATTTAATGCATCAAAATGGCGTCTTTAACCTAAAAAGTAAGGTTATGATTTTGATAGCTAAAATAAGGGTGTCCCGTCGGGATTCGAATCACGGATCCTCCAATTTGTACTCGGAGTGCCCTAACCACTAGACCACAGACCCTGTGCTGTGCTGTACTGTGGTCAGCACTGTGCTGTGGTCTAGTGTTTAGGGCACTCCGAATACAAATTGGAAGATCCGTGGCGGCACACCCTTGTTTTTTAGGATATATGAATTAATAAATATAAATATTTAATATATTTAAATGTCTACTAAATCTTTCTTTATGGATCCTCGTTTTACGTTCAAACGTTCAAGTCGCAGTATTTTTTGAATTTAAATTCTAACATTGCAAAATAAAATTGAATTATAGAAAGAATTTTATTATAAAGACATTTCGAGCGATTCTTGGGGCCTTCCTCAGAACAAAACCACATTGCGTTATCATCACATCTTGTTAGGAGGCGTCGAGTTTCGGATTCCCTAAAACTCTGAGAAAAACCGCTCTAATGGGTGACTGTTTGAAAATATTTTTATTTTTTTTTTATTTTACATTTGGTTGTCTTTTGTCGCCTTCGTCGTTCAACCACATTTTGTAAAATTTGTGTTCAGTTCAATTTTCTTAAATATTTATAAAAAAAAAGAAAAATGCGCGCGCTTTGTTCAGCCGGATAAAAGAACATTTGCAGAATATTTTCTAATTTGGTAATCGAACTTAATTTTTGATAATTTTCTAATTTGCCAAGGTTGCTTGCCTCCGTTCACTCACCCGGGGGGCGGACGGACCACACACACAAATTCCCTTAGGCCCTTTTTTTCCAGCCCCCAGACAGAAATTTTATCATTCGCTTCACGCAACATATGCGCTCGAGAGAGAACAACAGGATAATCTCTCTCTCTTGTTTTGTTTGCCAAGGGCTGAAGAGGCCCTTCCTTTATGAGGGGAATTATCCTCCTAGTTACAATTATATCTTATACGGTTCGGTTGGGATACTATTCAACCGCTGATCCATCATAGGACATTTTAATCCAAACCCTCCCTCCTCAGCTGGCTTAACATCCAAAGGAATCTTCTTACAATTTGTTTAATTAAAGGGAAATTCTAAAACAGCGTTTTCCAAACTGTGAGGCGCGCCTCCCTAGGGAGGCGCGGACTAGTCTAAGGGGAGGCGCGAATATTGGCCACCAAGATCAATTTTCCAAATTATTGCTAGTTTTATTAATAAAATAATAAAATAATTTAGAAGATTCTGTGACGGAGGTTTTTC